>JAQZBX010057290.1:0-18009 GCA_029593785.1 Cabassous unicinctus
ATTTGTTTTGTAGTTTTTTTTTCTGTTTTTTTTTTCTTTTTTTAATCAAAATATATATTCTTAATGCTTTAATTTTTTAATTTGTTTTTTGGGAGATGGGGAGGAATTGTTTCATTAAGTGAAAACAGCTAATATGTGCTGTGTTTTCATTATGTTAACTACCTTGTTGATGAGAACTGTCAATTACAGACAATATTAAGTGTCTCAATTTTAATCTTAGAATCAGTGAATTTTAAAATTAGAAAATTAAAGTTGTAATACACTGATTATTTTTCTACCTCTTCTCAAAAGATAGAGAACAAAGCAGGGAAATTGATAGTTCTTACCATTTCTCATTTCTCCCTGCAGCAGCTGCCAGGAGCAGGCAAGCTTCTGTAAAACTGAACTTCTGATTGTTTTCTCTGCATCTTAGTAAAAAGACTAGAGAGGCAGTCAGTACACACTAGTTATATTAAATTGCCTGTAGATGTGATGAGAATTAGGAGAAAGAATAATATAGTTTCCATCAGAATTTCCTCCACTTCATTCTGATTAAACCACTATTTACTGAAGGCCTACTGGAGGCCAGTTGTTACATTCTCTCATGATAAAATAAGATACTTTTACATTGATTTTTTTTTTTTTAACTAACAATAAACAAGCTTTATAATGTAAAACACAAGGATCACATAGTGAATATTAAAACAATATATTGATTAGTTTCAAATACTAACTAAAATACTTTATTCATTGCTATGTACTGATATTGACCTACAAACAATGTTAAAATACAGGATTCAATTAGTGAACTTTGAAAACACTTCTTGATTATTTTTGAATACTAACTAAAATAAATGATTTTTCACTGCTGTGTGCTTATTCAACTTACAGTGTTAAAACACAGGATTCACATAATGAATATGAAAAAACTATGCTGAATAGTTTTGAAAACTAAAATACATGCTTTATTCACTGATAAGTACTGATACGGATTTCCAAAGTTAACAATCAGGATTCTCAGAGTGAAATTTAAAAATACTATATTGATTAATTTTGAATATTGGCAAAATATTTGCTTTATTCATTGCTATGTACTCATATTGACTTACATAAAAATTTTTAATATATTTTTTTATTTTTAAAAGATACTTAGATTGCATAAATTTTTACATAAAAAAATAAAAGAGATTCTCATATGCCCCACTACCCAGACCTCCCACTTTTACTCACATTAACAACTTCTTTCATTAGTGTGGTACATTCATTGCAATTGATGAATACATTTTGGAGCATTGCCACTAAGCATGGGTTATAGTTTACATTGCAGTTTATGCTCTCTCCCACTCAATTCTGTAGGCTATGGCAGGATATATAATGGCTTGTATCTGTCACAGCAATGTCATCCAGGTCAATTCCAACTCCTTACAGTGATTTGACAACTATGATCCTGAGTTACACGTAGAATTGTCAGTAGTACTTTTTTTTTTCTTTATATCTTCAATTATTAATGTGAATGAACATTTCAGGCAGTCATGCAAAAGAGAACTTGGATTACTATTCCAGTTAAACAGCTAAGCAACTATTATGACCCAAATTTTGATCCTGTATTTCTTGTTCTTGTAAAAGCTGGGTTATGTACTCTACAGGAGCTTTTATTCTCTTTTGACAGTTTTCACTTGCCTTCAAAATTTCTGGTAAATCCCCAAACTGAGCATAATTGGATTAAAATACAATTTGACTTTTTTCTGTTCCTTTTTTTTCCTTTCTGTCTCAGGAAAATCATATCCCAAAACTTATTACACCTGCAGAAAAGGGAAGGGATTTAGAGGCACGACTCATAGAAGCTTATATTATCCAGTGTCAGGCTGAAGCTCAAGAAGGTATTCCTAAATGTTGTAAGATTGCTTGAAGAAAATCGATATTGGCATTTAATTCTTCTTTTTTTTGTAATTTTTTTTTTTTTATCAGGATAAGCTGGAACTTTTGAGAGATTTATAGTGAGGAATAAGTTTACTTTTAGCTTTTGTCTTCATTCTTAGCTAGCAGGAAAAGGTCTTACAGTTTATGGCTCTGGTTAAGTGATTTTGATTTCATGCCATTTCTGACAGCATAAAATTCTTTAACTTCTCTTTTCCCTCTCTTCCTTGCTACTCATTCCTTTTCTTCCTCTTCTCATGGCTTACTGTGGCTCCCAGATTGGTTTCTTTCTTCTTTCTTCAATCAGACAGCATTGATAATGGAGGAATGGCAGGGCTAGGCAGAATTCCTGGGTTGGTGTTACTCTATTGTAGCCAAGTTCCTTCTCTTAGACTCATGATCTATACTAAAAAATTGATTCATGGTTACCACTATTTGGCTTACCTTGAAATCTTTGCCTTTTAATGGCAGGAAATAAACGGGGAATTAAGTGAAAACAAATAAAGAAACCTTGCTTTGTTTTTCTTTATTTTAAATATCTGGTCCCTTGTAAATATTTATGTTTCCAGTACATCATGCTATTTTGTAGTAGCAATTCTCTGTGATTAGCTTTTGATTTATTTAAACAAATGGTATCAGAATCAACAAGCTCGTTGTTGTCTATTTATGTTTGCGTTTTCTGTAGTTTATTTTTCCTGCTAAAACTGTTCTAACAGTCTGTACTAAAATCCCAATTTTAAGACTGTAAGTCTGTCTTTTTCTGTTATCCTTGAAGTTAAGGTGAAATCGTAGAGTCACTTACTCTTAATCGTAGAGTCACTTTATTCTGTTTTGATTACAGTAACAATTGCTCGAGCAATTGAACTAAAACATGCTCCTGGACTAATTGCTGCACTGGCATATGAAACAGCCAATTTCTATCAAAAAGCTGGTAAGCTTATGATTCTATTGTTAATCACTTTTAGTTGTTAGGCTTTTAGATTTATCTACTCTTGGCTTAATAGGGAATTGATAAAACAAAATAATTCTCAAAATGTTTCATCATTTGTAAAATTGGAATAATCTCATTAATCTTATGAAAAAGAAAAAATTAGAGCTGTTCATAGTTAATAAGCTATATGACTGTGTTCTAATGGAAAGGAGACCATAATACTTTTTAACCAGCTATAACTAATTATATCTATGCTTATTTATAACTAAAACATTGTTACAGAAGTGAAATAAGAACCTAAACTATCTGGGCCTGGTAGAGAAGGCTTTCTAGAGGAAGTTGGTGTTTTGGCCTTCTTCTGGAATATAAATACAAGTTTAAAGTTTGCTAGTATGCTTTGAAGTGTGGGAGGAATAGGATATTCTATAGTTTGTACAGAGATAAGAAAGAGCTAAGCACATTCTGGTACCTTATGACAGTTGCTCTTAGCTGAAGCACAGGATAAGTGATGGTAGAAAAGGGAAAGGCACACATAGGTGAGATCAGGAATTGGTTTATGAGTCTATCTAAGGATTTGTAGATATTTGGGACCCATTAAGATAGTAAGTCTGACTTGACTAGGTTTGAATTTAAGAAAGGTCCCTATAAGTGTAATATGGCAGATGGAACTGCTAGGTGAAAGAGTAGTGTAGTAGGCTGACTCTACTGAGCACTCAGGAAGAAATTACTACAGTCTATAGAAGAAATGATGAAACTTTGACAAAGACAGCAAAGTAGGAAATGAAGAGGGGGAAATCAATTAGAGATATGTTTGGCAGCAGGGTATATGAGTGTATGTGCGGGATTTATAAAAGTTTCAGTGATGGAGAAGGTGAACAAGAGTTAGGAAAGTATACTCCATGTTTCTGACTTCAGTGACTAGGCTTCTTTTTGCGTTGCTATATTAAGAAAAAAATTGTAAATAGAAATATAGTAATCAGTATTTACTTTGAAATTCTTAGTCACATGTTTTTATCATTATCTTAAACTTAACAAATCAAAGCAATACCATGGTATTGTAACCAATCTTATTATGTAGCTTAAAACATAGTTATGAGAAAATACTTTAAATAAAGCAGAGTTTTAAAAATATGTATAAATGCTTGAGTTTTAGACTTGAATGGCATTCTGATTTTAGCATCAGAACACATAACTAAAAGTCCTCTAGTGAATCAGGGTGAAATTATATTTTGCTTTTTAAAATGTAACTTTAGATCATACTTTATCCAGTTTGGAGCCTGCATACTCTGTGAAATGGAGAAAATATCTACATTTGAAAATGTGTTTCTATACAGCTTATGTAAGTATGTATAGCCCTAAAAACTATGTTACCTACTGTCTTTTCAACCCTTGAGTGCTAGATCTCTCATCTCCCCAAACTCCTCATTAGCATTTTACATATAATGGACAGCTGTCAGTAAATGTCCACTGACAGTCAGTGCCATTGTAAACTACAGTGGGTAGAAAGAGAAGATGTAGCCTTTTATAACCAAATTATAGCTATGTAGTTAATTTTTTATTCAAAAATCACTTTCAGGCTGGAAACTTCTGCATACTTAATGAGAGTCCTCTCAGCTGTTTTATCCCAAACATATTGAGAAAGAGATTTACTAAACCTAAAGGCACACCATGCAGTCTATCACCTGGGTTGGTGAAGAACCATCAATAAGCATCCTTTTAGAAGTTACTTATCAGTCTTATTATTCCCACCAAACAAACTTACTGGTTTTGTTGATTAGAATATCATGTGAGAGATAGTAAAAAGCCTTTTTCAGGTCTAAGTATATTATTTCTATTTCTTAAACTCTTATAATCAGTTTTGAAACTCACTAAGACTATGTGTAATCCCTGCATTGATGTAGACATTTAAAGGGTGAACAGGCTACACATTTATCTTAAAAACCTCTTTCATCCATAACCTCAAAACCCTCCCTCTGCCTCTGCATTAGCACAGTAATTTCTACCTTTTATCCACTGTGCTCTAATTTTAAAAACAGGTTTCATCAAATACTTTTGCCCCCAGGCTATGATTAGAAAGCTAGTTTAGCTTAAGGCTTGACATAATTCCAACTTTTATATGAGTTCCATTGAGCAGAGATGGGAAAAACTTAACGTAAAGAAATATAAGGATTGCAGTGATACTTCAAACAATGAACAAAGGCATTATTTCATCTGACACACATATAAAATAATGATAATGGGAAAAGAATGAATAAAAAATTTGTTTCTTTTATCAGGCTTACTGTTATCATGGTCAGACTTTGTTGGCTAGTGATAAATGTGGTGAAGCAATCAGGTCTCTCCAAGAAGCAGAAAAATGTAAGTATTTCTGCCAAAATATTAACTCCCTTTTAAAAATAAAATGTTTTATCACAAAGGGGAGTTGGCTTAGTTGATGAAAAGTGAAGTAATGGAAAGAGTGAAAAAAAGTTCTAGAAACCTGGAACCTGTAGAAAATACCCAGCTTCCACTTACACTGTTACTATTGCTATTGATATTATAGTACGTAAAAAGTGGTAAAATTTCTTACTATCTCTGGTTTAAAGCCTTTTAATAATAATTAATTAAAATCAAATAACTTTATGTCTCTTTTTCACATGTAGTTTATGCAAAGGCAGAAGCATTATGCAAAGAATATGGAGAAACCAAAGGACCTGGACCAACAGTCAAACCTTCAGGGCACTTGTTCTTTAGGAAACTTGGAAGTCTTGTAAAGAATACCCTAGAAAAATGTCAGAGAGAAAATGGTTTTATGTGAGTACAGCTGTTTTATATTTTAGTAATATGTTTTCTGTTAGTCTCTATTCCCAAAGGTTTTATGTTAACTTACATTTAAGTTAGCATTAATTTTCTCTTTAAATTGGTGATTAAATTCTATTTTCTAGGGCCTAGCTTTTATTCTGCCTCTGATGATGATATATAAAAGCAGATAAATAAAGTATGAATTATAAACATACAGTCCTCTTCATTAGGACACTCCCATACTATTCCTAATTTTCTCTTAACTTTTTTCCCTTGTCCTTTCTTCTCTGTTTTGTGCATATCTTCTCAATGCCCTTTGCATATTCCTTTCACTGTGGCTTTCAGCTACCTGTAAAGCAAGAAAATTATTTTTCTCTCAATCCTTCCCAGTTTTATCAAGTAGTTTTCCATTGTTAAATCAGTGTTGTTCAAACTATAGGTCACCACCTATGTATTTTGGTGGAATTAATCTAGTCCCTACTTTTATCTCTCTGCATTCTTTTCCTTAAATTCTGCATCTAGTCATACTGAACTTCTTTCACTTATGTGAACATGCCTGGGGTTCAGCATTCATCACTTCTTTTGGAAAGCAACTTTGAACCCCCACATCTCTTGTTCTCGTGGCACCCTATGTCCATCATTGCTTCGGTTACATTGCACTGTAGTTAACAGGGTTTCTTGACTGTCTTACCTAACTCATCTGCATGCATGTGAAGCAGGGAAATCTCTCTTACTCATGCTTAAATTGTCCTTGCCTCACATAGGGCCTTGGACATGTAAGGCTCTCAGATAGTTACTGAATAAATGGATGAATTGCTATTTAAATTGTTTCTTGCAGTTACTTTCAAAAAATTCCAACAGAAGCCCCACAACTGGAACTCAAAGCAAATTATGGTCTCGTAGAGCCTGTACCTTTCGAATTTCCTCCTGTAAGTGCACACTGGACACCAGAAACACTGGCTGCATTTGATCTCACCAAGAGACCCAAGGATGATGGTGTATGAATTCGTTTTTTTCTTTCCATTCATAGAAATTTAAAAAGAGGATGCAGAATTAGCATTTTGTTATTTTTCTCTATTTTAGTAGATATATATGTTTTGTCTAAATGTCAAATTAGTTACACTGCCTGGTGTAATCTCTTGTAGAACTCTCTGAGATAAGATCTCTAGGCCTTAATTGTCTTCTGATTTTCTACATAGTTGACAACCACTGTTTTCAAGACATTATCTTGCCTTTTTACAGCTTGTCAGTACACTTCTAAGAAGAGTGCAGGGGAAAGGGTCTAAAAAGGATGTTCATCCTTGTTTGTATTGCTATAGCAATACTGTCTTTTTAATTTAGTATTGTGCAGGGTACTTGATGATGTGACCAAGTTTCAATATTCCATGAAATCATCCAGGGATAAAATAAGACTGCTTTCATTTATATCTAAATGCATCTTCATGTACTAAATCAAATGGTAGGAATCTGGTACCAGAAGACAAGGAATCTGTGACAAAGGGAATGGGAATGATTTTGCAGTTATTGCTTCTTGAAATTGGATTCATACATATCTATTCCTTCCCAAACTGAAACCATTATTCTGTAAAATAACCATTTTTGTATCCTTTTGGGCCTCTAAAATAAGGCCTTAAGAGACAGACAGTTAGTTTCATATCAAACTTAAGGGTTCCACATGTATAGATTCATCACTCAGTTTTTCTCTCCTTAGAAAGAATCTGGAGTAGAGTATTATTAGGTTGGTGTTTTTTTCCCCTACCAATCTAGGTTTTCATCTTCACTGAAATGTTGCTTTTGATTAGTTCTTAAATTGAAGAGCTACGTAGCTTCTGAAACAGCTTTGTTAGTCTCAGTGTTGTAGTAATTTAAAGATGTAATTTAAAATTACATCTTTAAAAAGTCTGAAGAGGAAAAGATCTAGTGTTTCTTTCTATTTTTTGGGTACCAGGGATTTAACCCAGGACTTCGTATGTGGGAAGCAGGTGCTCAACCATTCCCCTAGTGTTTCTTTTCCAAATCTTAATTTATGTACTTATACTGTATTTTTCTTTCTCCTTAGACCAAACCCAAACCAGAAGAAGAAGTAAAACCTGTGAAAGAACCAGATATCAAACCTCAAAAGGACACTGGGTGCCACATCTCCTAAAAGTCATTGATACAATGTACACTTTGAATTTCTGTACACTAGATAAGATAAACCATGGAACTTCAGTTCAGATTTCTCTGAAGACTATAAAATAGTTTCTTATATTCAGAAGGAATATGCTTTCAGTTTATCTGTTCTTGATTTTTAATATAGCAGAGATGTTTCATGCTTTGTTTCCAAGCTCTCCTTTTTAATCAGGATAGCATTCTAAAGATTTCGTTGTGCCTCTAAAGGGTGTATTTGGGGGTTGGGTCTCTTTTGAACTCCGGGTAGTTTCAGAGTTAAACTACGTTAAATTATAGGTCAGAATCATGTGGTTTCCGATATGTTTTTCTATCTTCACAAAAGTTTATTTTCCTTCCTCTTATTTGATACCAGAGGAATGGCAGGAATTGGATTTTGACAGAGACCGTTTTTCCCCTCATCATTAAATTAATTGTAGCACACACTTGTTACATTTTGAATCGCTTAATTTTTCTGTTGGAAAAAAGTCACTTGTGGTTAAAGATCAGAAAATCATTCATACCAAATCCTTACATATTTTAGAATGTATAATTTACTGGAAAATCAGTATTTATAGGTATGTTGAGACCCTATAAGGACTTATTCCTATACTGGTAGCCCTGTGCTTCATTTCAGTCTCAATAAACCTACAGTGATTTTTACAAGCATCTTTTTTAATGGCGTTTTTGTAACAGTTCTTAGTGTTTCTATATAAAAGAAGACAGAATAAAAATTTTTTTTGAAGAAGTCAAATGCTGCATGATGGAAGGAAAAACTTTAAACTTCTAAATGAGTTACATTGTCCCAAATTACACTGATATCTCTTTACTTCTTTTTTTAAAGAAGTTAGAGTAAAATGCCTTTGTTACCTAATTTCAGTGTACATTGTTTTTATATAATTTTCTAAGATACATATTCTGTCAGAACTGTATAGGCCAAAGGCTGTAGCAAACACTTAGAGAACAAATGTAGATACAGTATCATCTTAAAAATAGATTTTATTGTTTAAAACAATTAGCTTAGTATATACACAAACTTAAGAAATAGTGGATGCATAATACTTTTAACAAAAGTCACACATCTGTAGGTATATCTTCTTTTGCTCTCTGGGGGCTTCAGCCAGTTTTCCTATTATAAATGAGACATGTTCACTTAGTAAAAATAATTAAAATAGATGATGTATGTCTGTTGAGAGCTTACTATGTGCTAGGCATCATGCTGAGCATTTACATAGACAAACCTAGAACCCACATAGCAACTCTGGGAAATAAGTACCATTATCCTGAGGAAAATCTGCATAAAGTGTTGACATTGTAATATGCATTTCATTATAAAGACTAGATTAAATAGATTATGCCTATCTGAATCAATATTGTCTTCAAATAAATGGTTACTGAAACCACATATCATAGTTTGCACTCCTTCGGCTCCATAGAATCAGCGAGGTTTTGTTTTAATATATAGAAATGCTAATTACTCCTTGCATTGAGTGTCACATTGAAAATCTTAAACTGCATTTTTCAAAATTAGTGGAATAATAACTAAATAGACATTTAATTTTATTTGACTATAGAAAAAAATGTTTCATTCAATTTCACTGTATTTTGTGCAGTCCTTGTTTAATAAAATCATTGATCTATTTGCTGTATGCCATTTACTGACAAAATTTTAAACAGTATTTGATGCCAGCTTATTGCTCTGCCTATAGAACATATTTGTCTTAGGTACAGTTCTTATTAACCTAGTTACTAAATTTTCACATTGACATTTTTGTGGAATATAGTTCCATAAATGAAATGGAAATGTAATGTGTTCAGTGCTTCTGTCAAATTCAGTAAATACTGGAACTACTTTAAATCAGTGATTGGCAGCTCTGACATGGGCAGATAATATCCTGTTGACTCAGCCAAGGTGACACTATGTGACTAAAATACCCCATTATATAATATTCTTTGAAATGGCGATGGAAATGTTGGGTGTTTAACAAATGTAAAGAAAGTTGCATGAAGGTTATAGTATAGAGAGATGTAACTATTTGTGCTGTCACATACATTTAATAATGAGTTATTTATGAAAATAAAAAAGTAATTTTACTTACAATTTCATGGAATTTTGATTTGTTTTTTTGATAAATGTCTTTACATTTACTAAGCCAGTCCCAGAGTTAATAGAATGCAAAGTTCTAGTTCTTCACAATGAACTTTAAAAATGACAGCTATATTTGCACCAGTTGTTTTATGCAACAGGAATTCATTATTCAGCACTCCTTGACCTATTTGATTTCTACTGGTTTGTTGGTATCTCTCACCTCTTAATCTGAAAGTAGGATTTTACCTGGCCTTTACCTGATACATAGCATTATCCAGTGTGAGGCAGTAGCGTGTGCTGTGGTAAGCTAAACTGGAGAGCTTATCATTATTACAGTAGAATACTCTGTAGAGAACTTAGTATTTTGCAAATTTCAGGTTGCAATTTCAGTGCTATATAAATGTACTCAGAAAAAAAATGTATTCAGGAATACTTCTTCATTTCCCAGAGTAACAGTGCTTTGGAAAATACTTCTTACCTGTTTTAATATATGTGTAAAAAATAAACTACAGTGTCTCTTTGGGTTTGTGTCTAAAGACTTTTTCAACTGATATTTGAGTATTTTGATTAAAATTTAAATTTTTATTTAAACATGATTTAGCAGTAAACTAAAGGGATTAAAATAAATCTGGAAGGGAAGCTTATTCTATGAATTATAAAACAGAAAACCATATTCGATCATGTTTATCCCAAAAACCTCTTGGGCAATTCATAATATCTAATACCTGCTGATGGTGTCGAGGTAGGTGTAAGCTCATATACTCACTCTTCGTGTACTTGCCAGAGAAAATGTTAGATCACGAGGTGACTTGAATTTTAATTTTCTAATGGAGAGCTGCTCAAATGGTTTGCCTTGAGCTATTGATCTCAGCCTTCTAGATCGCTAGCTGGGCAAGGCGTAAGGTGGCGGGAACTCCCAGGCTGGTCACCTTTTGCCCAGAGCAGCCTCTTGCAGGTCTCCAAGCCCCTTCCAATTTCCCCTAGTGGTCTGAACAAATGTTTGGTGAATGCCATGCTGTAGAAAAAGTTGGGCAACACCCCAGTGGGGCAGTCGTGTAGGTAACGTCCCTCTCACCCACAGTAATTGAGTACACAGGCACAGTTAAAGATAAAAGTCCTGCCATGGGAGGTTCTGTCAGTTCTGAAGGGAGAGCTGTAGCTTTTTCTATGTTTAATTCATATTCCACATTTCTCACTCTACCCTTTACCCCCAGCTTATCGGGTGAATCGCTGGCATGGTGAGTTATTATTCCCGATTGGAGTGGACCACTTCCCCATGGTGAGATGGCATAGAGAAAGCTCAGCATCTGGGGCCGAGGAGCAGGGCTTTGCGCGTCCCATCCTTGCTTTCACCAGAGGCTTGACCTTTAGGCCACCTCCCGGGAAGGGGAAAAAGAGGAAGCAGGAGGAGGGTACCACGAGTAGCCAGGACACAGTGCTAATTAACTTTTGTGTAATTAGTACCGATTCTTAGCTGCGTTTTAAACTGGTTCATTTGAAAACTTTTTTTAGATAAATGAAAATGGAAACAACTCTAGAAAATTTAGATAGTATACCTTCCTGAAGTTAAATGCCAAGTAGTGTGATTTTCTTGACACAGATTATAATACTATGTTTCCATGAAAGAGTTAATTAAAACTGAATAATTAGTAAATAAATGTAAGGAGAAAAATATTCAATTGAGTAAGCCTTTTAAAAGCAGGAAATAAAGGCAATTCCAAGTCTGTTCTCTACTAATTTTTTCAAATATATAGTACCTTCCCCCAGCCATTAAAATTAACTAAATGTATGGATTCGTTTATTAAACAATTATTTATTGAGATCTGGCTATGCATCAGGCACTGTTATAGGGGAAGAAGGTATAGCGGTGAACAGGAAGATAATAAACCGACTTGGTGGGGTGGGGGCAGACAAGATAAGTGAATATAGTGTATGTTCAATGGTGTTAAATGTGAAGGAGAAAAAGAGAAGGGGGTGAGATGTTGAGCAGGGTGAGGGTGGAGGTGAGGGGACTGGGAAGTTGCCTTGAAAGGCAGAGGAGCTCAGACTATTTGAATCAGAAACCTGAAGGAAGTGAGGGATCCGTGTCTAAGGGAAGACAGAATAGATGGAGAGAACAGCCAGCACAAAGGGCCTGCGGTGAGAGTGCTTTGTGTGATCAAGGAACTACATGCAGAAAGAAGGTCAGGGTGAATGGAGTGACCTGAGGAGTGGTACAGGTGAGGTCAGGAGAGGAAGGGGGGTCAGGTGTACAGCCTTGTAGGCCATCGTAAGGACTTTGGCTTTATGCTGGGTATGCTGGGAACCCACAGGAGAATTTTAAGCAGAGAAATGGCATAATCTGACACAATTTAACAACTCAGCCTGCTTTACATGGGAATAGATGGTAGGGGGACAAGGATGGAATCGTGGAGCCCAGTTAGGAAGCCACTGCAATAATCCTGATGGGAGGTGATGGCTCAGACCAGGTTGGTGGCAGTAGAGTGGTGAGAAGTATTAGGATTCTGGAAATAGTTATAGAGGGTAGATGCAGCAGACTTTCTGGATGGATTTAATGTCAAGTGTGAGAGAAGGAGGAGAATCAATTATGACTCTAATGTTTTTGGCCTGAATAACTGGAAGAATGGAGTTGCCAGTTAGAGAGGTGGGAAGGATTGCCAGAGGAGTAGGTGTGAGTAGGTGTGAGAGAGAGAGTGTGTGTGTGTGTGTGTGTTAGGGATGGGGGATGGAGTGGAAAAGAGAAGGGTGCCTTGAGATTATGATTTAGACATATATTAGGATTGAAGTCTCTATTGGACATCCAAGTAAAGATGTCAAGTAGGCAGTTGTATCTATGAATCTGGAATTAGGGGAAATGTCTGACCTGGAGATACAAGCTTTGGAGTCATCTGTGTGTGTAGATAGGACTTAAAGCCAAAAGGCCAAATGAAATCATCAAGAGACTAAATGAAGATGCAAAAAGGAAGAGGTCCAACCACTGAGACCTGAGGTACTCCAGTCTTGAGAGGTCAGGGAGATTATGTGATCTATTAATTACCTAAAAACTACCCATGATAACCTAAACTGGAGGTGTTTAAGAAATGATACGTAAAGGTGCTCATAAGAATTAAACTGAGGTGAAAAGTATGTTGTAGGGCAATATTTGGCCCTATGAGAAATCTTTTACAAAACATCCATGTGTGGGTAGGTACATGGTGTGAAGTTGGCAATGCTCCCAAGGTTTTTGTAAATAAAAATCAGTAGATTCCAAACTGTTCGGTATTGAGCCATCTCTCTATGAAGGGTACTGCAATTACAAGGGTGAATTTTGCATAGCACATTCTAAAATGCCCATTAGGTGGCAGAAAACATTCACTAAATTCATTGGGAGCCAGTGATCTCGATCTCGATCTCTCTCTCTCTCTCTCTCTCCCCCTCCCTCCTCTCTCCCTCCCTCCCTCCTTCTCCCTCCCTCCCTCCCTTCCTCTCTCTCTCTCTCTCTCAATCCCTCTAAGAACTCTCTGAATTAAAAAAATATATATATATATATATAACTATATATATATAACTATATATATATAACTATATATATATACATCTAACACACAATCTGATTACCAAGAGGAACAGCCTAGTATTTTCTTCAGAGAGCCAATAAATATCATTACTCTATAATATAATGGGAGAGAACCAGATGTGGAAAGTGTGTTGTGTGTGTGTATGTGTGTGTGTTTCATTGGGTTTGAAAATTGAGTTTGACAATGGTCTTGAGAAGAGTAAATTGAGTGTAGTAAAACTATTAGGTCTTCTTTTCAAACTTTTGATATTTCAGCTTTTACCTTGGGGGGGACTGCAGCAAGGGAGCAATTAGAAAGTAGAAAACAAGAGACTGTCTTGGAAAACAATAGACAAGGTATCTTGAAACTGGCTTGATGTTTGAGCTTTCTGCAATACACCAAGTCACCAAACACAAGTTGATCTCAGCTTCAATTTAGCAGGTACTTCTACTCCTATTCTCATTAGTGCACTGGTCCTTAAACTTGCCTGCACATTGGTACTATCTGTGGAGTTTTTAAAACTTCTGATGCCCATGCCCCATCCCCAGAGAGTGTGATTTAAATTGACCTGGCTTTGGAATTTTTTAAAAAGACCTCCAGATGATTCTAATATGAGTAAAAGTTTAAAAGCTACTGGATTTATTTAATGTGAATGTGTAAACACAGCAGACCTTCCCACAATGCAAACATGTTCTGCCCTATAAGACACACGCAAGGAAGTACACGTCCACGTCAGCATATTTGAAGGTTCTCTTTGACCTCACCCTAGTTTTCTTCATTTAACATCTACCGAACAAACTTCTAGCACCAAACTTTGTACTACCTTGAATTCAAAACACATAACCAATTAAAAGAATGAAAGATAAAACCAGAGGGATTGTGTAGGTAAGTTGTTCTTTGAAAATGCTTTGGCTTTTCTTTCTTTTTTTTTTTTCGGTAGTTGTAGAGTATGTTTTTAAACCAAGTCTTTTATTTCTTATAGCATGGATAATGCTTACTTTTACCATAATAGTATGTTTAGCACATTGTTGGTCTTAAATACCAGATGAAAATGGTTTTTCTTTGCTGTTCTCTGGCATCAGAAGCCAAATGGTAGCAACTCTTCCTATTTCTTACCAAGGCTCTTCTGGATACACATCAACTAAGTAAGGCAGACAAAACCATTTGAAGGCTTCAAATTCCTCAGAGGAGCCCTGAATTGGGCAGGTATGACATCACCTTGCTGTGGATGACAAAATAACCCTTGACAAGCTTTTTGCAATTCTGACCCTTGACAATGACAAAAACTCAGTATTGTACCATTAAAATTTGGTGATTTATTCATATACACATACATATGTATATATGAATATATGTGTGTATGCGTACATTCAATCAGGTTTGTTTTGCCCATAAAATCTTTAAAAAATTCAATCTATTATCATCCTTTTTAATAGATGGCTGATAATCCATTTACAATCATTATGATTACTGATTTATTTGGACTTAGTTCTAGCATTTTATTTAGTGTTTCTATTAATTGTGCTTTTTTTTTTTGCTCTCTTTCTGCTCCTCTTTCCTGCCTTTTGTGGGATTGATTGTTTATATTCCTTTTTTTGTTTGTTTTCTTCTACTGGTTTTGAAGCTACACATTCTAATTCTGTTATTTTACTGGGTAACTTTAAATTGTTAACATGCATATTTAACAAACTATCCTCCTCCAAAACAATATTTAGAAGAGGTCATCTCATCTTTCATGTTAATATTGTCTAATCCTTAATATCACTTTGTTTTTATAACCTCCTTCCAAAATAGTGTTTTAGGAGTAAATACTTAAGATTTGTCATCCTATTTACTAATTTTGTTTCTTGCATCTCACTCTTATCTCTGGGTTCATCTTTCTTCTTGCTGACTGTCTTAGTTTGCTAGGGCTGCTATAACAAATACCACAGACTTCCTTAAACGATGAGAATTTAGCATCTAACAGTTTGGGAGGCTAAAAGTCCAAGATCAAGATGTCAGATGGGTCATAATTTCTCCAAAGCCTGCAGCACTCTGGTGGTGATTTGCCAGCAATCGTAACTGAGCTCTGCCTCCGTCACATGGTCACTCGCCTCCTTCTGTCTCCTACTCCTGTGTCCCAGTTTCCTCAGCTATCCTCCAGTCATGTTGCACTAAGGCCCATCCTGGTTCAGCTTGGCCTCACCTTACCTAATAGGCTCTTCAAAGATCCTGTTTACAAATGAGTTCACATCCACAGGACCGGGGGTAGAAACTGAACTTGTGTTTGTGGAGGACAAGATTCAATCTATAACATTGACATACAGTTTTATGTTATTATTCTTTCAGTAAAGATGCAGGAATGGTTAACTCTTTTATAGATCTGAAAATGTCATTATCTTACTCTTTCAGTGATTTTTTAGCTGGGTATTGAATTCTTTGTGACTACAATCCATTGTTTCTTCGTACCTGTTGTTCCTGAATTGAACAGACTCAACTTATTTATTTGTGAGCAATCTGCCTTCTCTATTGTAAACTTAAAGATTTTCTGTAATTTTCATGATCTACATTTGGTTTTATTTTTATTTATCCTTTTCAACATTCTGAATGCTCCTCAAATTTGAAAATTTGTGTCTTTACTCAATTATAGAAAATTTATAACCATTACCTCTTCAAACTTTATCTGCCCCATTCTTTCTATTCACTTCTTCTGGAACTCCTATTCTTCTAACTCCTATTAGACACATGTTGAACTTTTTCATTTATTCTTTATATCTAATAACTTTCTTTCACGTTAATTGAATATGTTTCTCTTTCTAATGTATTATGAGAGATTTCCTCAGCTTTGTTCAGCTATGTTTAATCTACTTTCAACCTAACCTACATTGACTAGGTATTTCATTTCTAGAATTTCTGTTCAGTTCTTTTTCAAATCAACCTATTCTTTTTGCATATCATAATATTTTTCTACCGTTATCTCTTTGACATATTAAACATACACATGTTAAAATCTCATGTTGTTCTACTATTCCTATCTCTTGGAGTGAGGATTCTCTGAACCTTTCTCAAGACAGTTGATTTCTTCATGTGGTTTGTAATTTTTTGCAATGAGCACATACTCAGGAGGTTGTTTTTTTTGTTGTTGTTGTTGTTTTGTTTTGTTTTGTTTTTCTAGTGTCAATCCAGTGTATACTTGTTGAAGCATCTCTCCAGAGAGGTTTTGTGTTTGTGTCTGATGAAGCTTGGTGGGTTACACTGCTCAACTTCACGTTAGGTTCTCATATCATATGGGAAATATGAATTTGGGTCACACACCAGCATGTGGAACTGGCCTAGGGTTCCAACATTTCTTAGATGACTATTTTTACCCATTACTTTGCCACTTTTCCAGGACACTGGGTGGTTTTTCTAATATATATCTTATAGATAAGGCAGTACTTTATTATCTTTATTTTATGCAGGTAGCTTCTTTCAGCTCCCCACACTCAATGGGATCTTCGATTTGGATTCTCCTCCCTGCACAGGTGTTAAAACTCCAGTCCCAAAGCTAATATTTGGTTCTGAAACTTCCAGGAGCCATTTCAGCTTCAGCAGCTTACTCTTATGATTTTGAGTTTCCTCTTTTTCTGATACCTAGGTATTCTCTCTCTGTCTTTCTTTCTTTCTTAGTGCAGCTATGATTTAATGTTTGTGTTTGTTTAATTTTACCCATCATTTCTGTATTCAGACCAGAAAGGAAAATTCTTCTATATCAGCTCAGACTGCCATGTTTGCTGATATAATCTTAAAATATATTAAATGTTAATCAAGAGAATAAGTGTACTTAACCACATTAGACTAGTGCTTGATGTGCATTATTAAGTAAATGATATGTACTTAATAATAGCTAGTTTTTATTAGACACTTGCTGTGTGATAAGAATTATTCTAATTCACATGTCTTTACTCATTTACTCCTTGTAACAATTTTATAAGGTTGGTACCATATCATCCCATATTATCTGTATTTTGTAGATGAGGAAACCAAGGCTAAGAGTATTAAGTAACAGGATTTTGAACCTAAGCATTCTGGCTCCAAAGCTTTTCAGCCTCATTGAGGTACAATTTAAATGAACTAATTTTAAATGTAGAATTCAACTGGTTTTGACAAATGACATGATATAGATTAGAATATTTCCATCATCCCAAACTATTCCCTTATACCACTTTGCTGACACTCTTTCCCCTACCCCGTCATGCCTAGTAAACACAGATCTATTTTCTATATGATTTTGTCTTTTCTAGAATTTCACATAAATGGAATCATAATATGCAGTCTTCTGTGACTGGCTTCTTTCAATTAATATAATGCTTCTAAGATTCATTCATAGCATTGCAAGCATTGGTTGTCCATTACTTTTTTTTTTTTTTTTTTGAGGTACCAGGGGCCAGGGATTGAACCCACAACCTCGTATGTAGGAAGCCAGTACTCAACCACTGAGCCACATCAGCTTCCTTGAGTTGTTTTTTTCCTTTGTTTTGCTTGTTCATTTTTCTTTTTCCTAGGAGGCACTAGGAACTGAACCTGGGACCTCCCGTGTGGGAAGCAGGCACTGAAATGTTTGAGCCACATTCACTCCCCTGTCCATTACTTTTAATCACTGAATAATA
>JAQZBX010057291.1:0-11576 GCA_029593785.1 Cabassous unicinctus
GACTGAATATCTATCTTATCTGCCTCACATTCCCTGTGTCCTTTGGCTGCTAACAGTCTGTTTTCTCTAGGAACTGCCCTACCCTCCTCTCTTCTCCAATTCAATCAGCAGTTCATCGATGGGCATATGATCTTGACCTGGCCACCCAATTATCTCATTTCTCCTGGGCTCAGTGATTTGTTCAGGGGTTTGTGCACAAACCCAATCCAAGACAGCAGAATGCAACTTTGGACATTTTATTGCAATCTTGCAAAGAAAAGAGAGGTTATCCTTCTGCTGAACCTAAAGTGAGTGGAGTATAATCCAAGAACTTCTGGGGAGTACTGTTTGGATAGATTACTGGGTGGATTGAGCCCGGCTGAGAAGGAAGGCATTATTAGAAAAACAGCTGATTGACAGATACTTTTGTTCGAGACTTCACCGGCCATACCTGAAGCCAGGTGTACTCAAGACCTTTCAGTTATGTAAACCAGTACGTTCCTTCTCCTTAAAAATCATTTTTTGAAGCATTTCCTTAGGAAAGTTCTTTCTTTTTAGTTAGCCAGTCCCTTGAATCTGAAGAAAAAAAAAAAATTCCTCCTGATATAGTATATTTCCTACCGTTTGGGGATGTTTGGAAAAAATAAATGAGATTATCCACATGAGACCCTTAGCGTAGGGCTGGACACACAGCAAGTACCTGAGTAATGCTGACTCGCATTCTTATTACTAGAAAGACAGAATGTAGACTCATGCTGTTTTCTAGTTATTGAAACTCACTTAGCAAGAATTTATGAGGATCCCAGAAGACATAGATTTGTAGACCTACCACCATCAGGTCATACACCTGTGATATCAGTGGTGTATTAGAGTTCTTTAGGGAAACAGAACCAACAGGAGATATCTGTATCTAGTATGAGATCTTAGAGTCTCTCACGTGACTGTGGGGATGAGCATGTCTAGGTTCCGCAGGCAGGTTGCAAACCAGGGGCTCCGATGAAAGTCCAATGAAAGTCCTTGAGTTTCCGGGAGACGTTGGGTGTCCAAAGACGAGCTGGGAAATTCTCTCTGAATGCTGAAGTCACTTCCCCTTTTAAGGCATCCGACTGATTGGATAAAGCATCACTCATTGCTGACAGCAATCTCCCTGGTTGATCGTAGATGTAATCAGCCATCTATGCAATAAACTCACTGATGACTAAAGCCCATAAATGTCTTTGCATTACAATGAGCCCAGTGCTTGCTGGACCAAACACCTGGGCACAGTTACCTGGCCGAGCTGACACATTAACTTAGCCATCACATGTGGGTACCTGTTTTCCAGGAATTGAGGCATGGGGGCCACATATGAACAGGTATGGTCCCCTTCCTAAGACTGTAATGAGAGAGGCAGGAGGGAGTAGTGGTTAACAGCATAGACTTTGGAGCCATATAAATCTCATTCCAAATCCCCTCTCCATCACTCATTAGCTGTGTGACTTTAGGCCAGGGGTTCACCTCTGTGCCTCCATTTCCTCATCTGTAAAATGAAAAGAAAGATAACTCCATCAAGTTAATAGTATACCCAGTGTCTGGTATCCAGTAAATATTCGATGAGTGGAAGCTACCAGAACATTTTATATCATATCCTATAATAGTGTTTAGTATTACTTATTAGTTATATATGTTAATTATAAATCACTAGATTACAAACTTGGTTGGGGCGCAAGTCCTTTTCTGTCTTTTGTAGTCGATGTTGTTTTATTTCTAGATCCTGGCCCAGTGCTTGGCACAGAGTAAAGCATGATTAAAATTTGTTGTACTTTTCTTTATCAAATCCTTCTTGACTCAACTACTACAAATCACCTCCAGATTGGACTCTGTGAATCCAGCCTGGCTTCCCATTTAACTTATTCTCTATTAATTCATTTCAACAGATTGAAGAACCTACCAGCCAGTCAGGGAACCCATCGTGGTGGGCTCAGACTCTAGTCAAACAAACATAGCCGATAAGCTAGTGATTATAACTATAATATCAGCAAGTGGAGAGTACTCTGGAGAAACAGCAAGGTAAAGGATAGAAAAGGGCAGTGGGTGTTTTTTTAGATTGGGTTCTCAGAGAAGATCTCTTTCAAGAGGTGGCAGAGCAGAAATGCGATGACGTGGGGGGTGATTGAAGCCATGTGGCTCTTTGAGGAGTGGGGGTGAGGATGGAGTGGGAACAGCAAGTGCCAAGTCCCTGAGCCTGGATCATGCTTGGTTTGTTCAAGAAACAGTGAGGGGCCTGTGTAACCGAGTACAGTGCATGAGGTTGGAGAGATGAAGTTACAGGGGCCAGCTCATCCAGGGCCTAGGCAATTCTCCACTGTCTAGACATTTTAAAATCCTATATTTGATTGTAACATCAGTGATTAAAACTCTTCTGCGACTCTCAATTTCTCTTTGAATAAGATCTTTCATGGATTTGGAGCCTCTATGTAGCTTCTACCGGAATCCATTTCTCTTTGCTTCAACATTGCTGATCTTTCAGGTCTTATAAAACCCCAAGTTCTGTGCTGCCTCAGGGCCTTTGCACATGCCATCCCTACTCTTTCTAATATTCCTTTCTCTCCCTTTGCTCAGCAAACAGTCATCTGGTAATTGATCTAGGGGGTCTTCCCTGACCCCTGTTCCAAGACTAAGTCAGCTTCTGTTGTGGTACATTCTCAAGGACTTTGTTAAATTGATGACTGTCTTGATTTAATGCCTATCCTATCTGAGAGTTTGTAAGGTTCCCAAGAGCAGGCGTCCTGTCCTCAGCTCTTGTGAAAGTCCTAGCAAAGAACACTCAGTCAACATTCATTCATTGATGGGTATACAGATGGGTTTTCTGAGGCAAACCCCACTTGCACCTATCTGCACCCACCTTCACTCACCTGCACCCATTCACACTCACACACACATGGTGATAACATACTGTCATGTCAATTGTGTGTTACATATGAGTTGGGAGTTCAGAAATTCAGAGGTAGGAGAGAGGGTTCCTAGGGAGGAGTGAAGTCGCATCAGAGAAAGCTCCTGGTGGTGGTAAGCCTGGAGCTGTGCTGCGGGGCTAAGATGAGGCTGGGTCTCTTGGTTTAAGGGCGATACTTAAAGTATAGGAGAGAGTCTAAACAAGAGACAAGAGAAGCATTTGTCTAAAGAAATGCAACCTCATCGTATGGAACTGAGACAGAAGCCGTGGGCCTGTCGGAGCAATCTTCCGGAGTTAGCCCGGGATGGTGTCATCGCAGTGTTTTCCGAACCCTTACAAACCCTCCTCGCCGAGGAGCTGACCTTTCAGTTTACACCTGAGTGACACTGGCTGCAGCATTTCCCATAATGAGAAGGCGGATGGAGAAAGAATGTCCTAAACCCTTCCCATCACGTTTAATGAGAGATGAGATTTTCTCTACAATTTCTTAAGGAAATGCTTCAAAAATGACTTTTAAATCAGAAAGGGAACCCTTATCGCTTCACGTTCTCCCATGGCTCTCCATGCCCTGAGCTGGGAGGAGCCGGGGGGGATGGTCACTTGACAAGAGGAAATTTCTGCGCCCACCTCCAGCACTCGTTTGTGCTCTCTTACGGCTGTAACGATCCCCCTGCCCCCAGACTCGCCAGGTTTGCATTCTTCCATCTGCTCCGAGAAATGCTTCACCATTACATCACGCCCGCATGTCATCATCTGTCCATCTTTGGGGAAACGGCAGAGTGAGGTTTAGGAAGAAATATGTCTGAGAGACGTGCGTGCTAAATGGTCCCGGAAGCACACAAGTATTTTGTGATTAAAAAAAAATCATGGGCTATTTGACCGTTGGGATATGTGGTCACTTTTCATCTAAAGGGAGACCCTCATATGAGTGTCTGATGCTTAAAATAGTCATTTTTTCATGTGAGAGTATCTAAAGTTCTATTTTGACCAAAAACTCACTCTTATCTGGATTTCGTTAAAGTAAGAATAAAGATTTTTTTTTTCCTTTTTCTTTTAAATTTCTTTCCCTTTTCCCTGGGTCTGTTCCCCATTAACCTCATAAGCACTTCATAAATCTTGCATCTGGGTAATATAACACTGTACAGTCCTTTTTAACCAGAACATTTTGTTTTTCTGAGTTTTCTGGCACCGAATCTCAGTGGCAGTGTTGTGAGAGGTAGGAAGCCGCTGGGCCCGCCCGGGGCAGGGCCCGCCCGGACCTTTCTGAGTTCCTGGGCCTCCCAGGTGAGCTCCCTGTTGTGGAGTGTGGTAGTGAAGAGATGGGGCTTCTCAGTCACACTGACTTCAGATTTTGGCTTCTCACTTTTCTACATTTTCTGAGTCCTGTGAAATAAAATGGGGCTTTTTTTTTTTTTTTTTTTTAAGAACCGGTTCTTCTTTCCTCAAAACATCAGTGTCTCTAATTTCCTCCCACTCCTCCCTACCTCCCCACATACCAAAAGTTTAACTGATTGGTACCTAATAAACGTTTATTTTACCTGAGAATTTGGAGAGTATGTTTGTACTATTTATAACCTAAAATTTTTCCTAAAAAGGATGTGGGGTAGCAAACAAACAAACAAAATGAAATAATAAAAATAGGGAAAATAGAAATTAAAATATAAAATCAAGAGCCTTTATATATATTTTAAAGAATTGAATGAGCATATCATAAAACTCAACTAAAATTGAGCTTCACATTTGGCTCTGAGCTTCTTGGTAGCCAAAGAGAAAAGGGGGTGGGTAGTTCTCATAATTCCTATTACCAAAAAAATCCAAAGCATTGCAAATTCTCAGGGAATGCGAAGCTTTTCATAAACCTGAATTCTGAAAGGCATCTCACACATAGGCACTCACAGTGGCACAGAGGAGTAGAGTTAACCAACCAAGGCACTGGTCTTCATGGACAGCTACTTGAAGCATAGCTCAAGAAAAGCCAAGGACATGAAATTAGAACAACACAGGGGAATTCCATAAAGGTCCCATGGCCCAGAACAAGGCATACAGGTAGAGGGAATAAATAGAATCTGCTACACAGCATAGAGTAATCAGTGTCATGTCAGTTCTATAGAAATTGTCCCTTGTGGTGGCCAACAAGAGACATAATGAAAACCATCTGTCGAGATTGGGGAACATGTAGATGGACTTGCTAAGCTCTCACCTGGGAACGCTGAGCTCACATTTGATTCATGGGAGCACATCTGACCTCTTGGGTAGATTAATGGCTTAGTTGACAGGGACGGCTTAATTTAAGAGTCATATTATGGTGGTTTCTCGGGCAGAGTATTGCATGTCTCCTGTGATTGAGACTCTTTCCCTCTCAAACCTTTTAACGTGCCTTGGACAGAATGTTAAACACCTTGTCATGGCTCAGTCTTCTTAATCATTACTAATGGTGATAATAAAAATAATGACAATGTTCAAGCAGAGGCGAACAAAGACAAGACAGTGACTTGTAGAGTTGAGCAAGGTATCATGGAAAGAAAACCCAGGCTGGAGATCTGCCGTCTATTTTGGCTCCAGTCCAATAACGACATGTAATCCAGGGAATTCTTTTATGTCTTCAGGTTTTCTTAACTTGCAAATGAGGCTGTTGTAGTGACTCTCAAAGTGTCCTCCTCTGACCCAGCAGCATCAGCATCACCTGGGAATTAATTAAAAATGCAAATTATTGGGCCCCATCCAGACTTACTGAATCGGAAACTGAGTTTGGTCTCAAGCGGTCTGTTTTCAAACTTTTATTCTAGTAACATAGAACATGAAAGTCCCCCATTGATCCTCATTCAGATACACAATTCAGAGGTGTTAATTACACTCACAGTGTTGTGCTGCCATCACCACTACTTGTTACCAAAACTCTTCTGTCACCTTAAACAGAAATTTTGTTTCTGCACCATTTAAGCATTAACTCCTCATTCCCTAACACTACCCCAGCCCCTGGCAATTTTTATTCTAGTTTCTGACTCTATGGATTTATTTATTCTAATTATTTCATATCAGTGAGATCATACAGTGTTTGTCTTTTTGTTTCTGGCTAATTTCACTCAACATAACGTTTTCAAGGCTTATACATGTCGCATGTATCAGAATTTCATTACTTTTTATGGCTGAATAATATTCCATTATGTGTATATACCATATTATGTTTATTCATTCATCTATTAATGGACACTTGGGTGGCTTCCGTATTTAGGCAATTGTGCATAATGCTGCTATGAACATGGGTGTGTAAATATCTGTTCAAGACCCTGCTTTCAAATCTTTTGGGTATATAGTTAGAAGTGTGATTGCCGAGGCATATCAGAACTTTGTTCTTTTCCAGGATTGAATACTATGCCATTGTATGTATGTATCTCATTTTGCTTATCTATTCACCTGTTGATGGACACTCTCAGCCGTCTGCTTTTCATCAAGCTCTCCAGGTATGCCTGCTGTATGCTAAAGATTGAGAACTACTTGATTATTGGATTAGGTTGTCTGTATTGGATTGGTATAAAAAATGGTCCCAATTCTCCATTCTTCTTTGCATCCACACCTTTTACAAGCTCCTTCCATTAAAAGGTCGGTCAAGTCCATTTCTTCACCTTTTGAATATTTGTTGCCCTCGGGTCTTGCTTTGTCCAAGAGTGGAAGAAGTGATAGGGTGCCATTTCCAAGCCTAGGCTCCAAGAAGCCTTTCAGTAAGCCCCTTGCCTCCCCTCAGTTCCTCAGAACCCTTCCACATCCATAAGAAAAAGCTTGGACTCGTTTTCTACATGATGAGAGTCCACATGGAGTAGAGCTGTGTCATCCCCTAAGAGGAAGTCCTAGAGCAGCCAGCCTGCAGCCAACCTGCCCGCTGACCTCAGAAACCTGAGCAAGCGCAGCTGAGATCAGCTAGAAGGCATGTTATGCTAATCTAGAGACTTGTGAGCTAAAATCAATGGGTATTGTTTTGAGCCACTGGGTTGTTATATAGTATTATTATGGCAATGGATAACTGATAAAAGATGGATATTCTACAATTCTGCAAGTCTAACAGTTCTAACAGTTCTGACCTTAAACTAGTATAGCAAGTCCCAGAATCACTGATGGCAAATTCAATTGTGAAACTAATGTAACTTTATTTTTCCTTTACTAAATTTATTTTCCTCTTCTGAATCTCCATTTGCAGCAGGAGTTGGCAAAATAATAGGTATTTAATTCTCAGTTAATCCCAGGTAATCAAAGTCAATACGTTTGATAGATGTTACTGCTATTCAACACTACTTCCATTTTCTGAGTCACAGGGAGATGACACTTCCCTATTCCTTGAAGTTAGATGTGATCACATGGCTGTTTTTGGCCAATGGAATATGAGCAGAAGTGGGTCACTTTGGGGTGGAAGCATTTAAAAGCTGGTATGCAAAGTCCATGCTCGCTCTTCCTCTACCTCTCAATTGTGGAAGGATGTGGTGATATGTAAATGCCACAAAATTGAAGTAGCCTCGAATGTTGAGCTACCACATGGAGGACATGTACCTCAAAGAGTTGCTTGGATCTGAGGCAGGATTCTCATGTGCAAGAAATAAACCTTAGTTTCAAGCCATTAAGATTTGGGATCATTTGTTACCATACCATAGCCCAGTTTATCCTGACTGATACACAGAATTTTCTCCATCAATTAAGGGCCTTCCTTGCTTCAAACTCTTTCTCCCTGGCAATGCATGCGTATTCTACGGTGACATCGCAGGACTATAGAGTCAGTAGAAGGTTGGGATGGGGGCAGCACATTAACCTTAATCTCCATTGTCTATCCAGACAGTCAACGGATGAAATATCTAATATTGCCACTTGGTCTCTGTATAGTTCAGATGCATTGCTCTTGCATTCCCCTTGTCCCGACCTGGATGGCAACTTCACCTGCTCACTCTCTCGGCCACATTTACATTATTCCTGGCCATAAACGGGGGAAATAGTCTGGGCACACTAACATGAACAAACATACTGGGGTTTCTGCAGGCCCTGCTGATTCTCAGGCTTCTTGCCCAGGCAGCTTCTCTGCTCCATTGCTCTCACACCAGGCTGGATTGAGAACATCTCCATAAAGCTGGCCACCTCCCTGTGCTCTACCCAGGGAGCAAGGTCCAGCAGCTTCCCCTTTGGGATACATTGAGATTCTTTGGGGTTTCTATCATTCCCTTCCCTTCCCCATTTGGAGGCTAAGATGGTATATACATGTGCATGTGACTTTTTTTTTTTTTTTAAGGAGGTACTGGGGATTGAACTCAGGACCTTGAACATGGGAAGCAGGTGCTCAACCACATGACCTACATCTGCTCCATGTCTATGCGGGCCTAGGACTTGGGGTCCCTTTCCAGGGTCCTACATCTAAATCCATTGCTTCCCCTTTGCTTTGTCTCCTCCCCTATTCTCTTATTGGGTAGGAAACACTTGGTTTCCCTCATCATGTGGTCTTTTTTTAACTTCTTTTAAACTTATTTTTTCCTTGACTTTGGCTTTTGAAATTCAAATGCTGAAACTTTGACACCTTAGTCCTTCAGTTCGACTATGATAAACCTAGCTGGGGGCAAGATATGCCAATCTCTACTTTAAGTGGAGAAGAGCCACGAGATGGAAATAAATTACTGGGAATTAAACACACTTCATTTAACATATCAAAATATTTCCACCGACATTAGAATGCGTAAGCTTGCCTAACAGGACTGCTTCTTCTAATACCAACCAGTAAGACTGTGAACCCACCTTGAAAGAGTTCAGCTTTTATAGTGAGAAGTCAACAGTTTTTGGCTTGTAAGGCAATTTCAGGGTCCAGAAAGAGTGCGGAAAGCCAATGTGAAAATTCAAGTAGTTCATCTGGACTCAGTGTTTGAAATGTGCTGAAAATGGAGTATTTCAATAGAAGAGCAATGCGGATATTACACACACACTGCAAATACTCCAAAGCAAAGTAAGGGCATTTTGACTGTGGAAATGAATTTGTGACTGATATAAAGAAGGATGGCTAGAGAATGATCTATAGCATTTGTCTGAAACCTCATAAAGGTGGTATTTGAATACTGGTTTCCCCTATTTCATTAGTTGTGAATCACTATATGAAGAATGTGTCTTCAAGTTCGACATGAGAGTCTAGGAGCTATTTTAAAGAGAAAAAAAGTTTAATCCTCTAGGATGGTTTTCCCCTTTTGATCATTCGGGTCTTATATGATGACATTAGTGTGTTTAACATCTGAATTCTCATTTTCCCTCATGGATCTTCGTTTTCCATTGTCATTTAGGACTCCCCTCCAGACCCTCGTGTCGTCAAAATTGTCTGTTTTCTTTTCTTTTCCATTCTGTTCCCATTTTCTTCTTCATCAAAAAGTAAACCAAAGAAAAGTAAAGCAATATACATTGAAAAGATAAAGGATGGTTGGGGAAGGGCAGGTGAATATTTACGTAGACTAAGCAGAGAGTAATAGTTAGCAAAGTTTTTAACAGGTAATTCATGGTCCATACTGAGCTCCAGTAGTGGTTCTCAAGAGGGGGCGATTTTGTCCCCTACAGGGCATTTGGCAATGTCCAGGCATGTTTTCAGTTGTCACAACTGGCAGGTGGGGTGAGGGGAGGGCTACTTGTCTGTACTGGGTTGAAAGCAGGGATGCAGCTATACATCCTACAACGCACAGGACCACCCTTCCCTTCCCCCATCAAAAGAAAATTATCCAGCTCAAAATGTCAATAGTGCCAAGACTGAGAATCCCTGAGTCGTACGACTGTCTGTTTTGATCTGCCTAGTTTTTTTTTTGTTGTTGTTGTTTGTTTTTTAGATTTGAATGTATTGCCAACATTTCACAAATGAAGCAGGAAAAGAGCCTCTTTTTTTTTTTTTTAAATTTTAAATCAGAGGGCCTGGTAATACTGAGCCCACTTCCCCAATGGTTAAATAGAAGCTGCCCTCTTTAGAGAGGGCATGTGCTCCTCAGTGCACCCCTTGTTTACCCGTTTCTGGTTGTATAAAACAGCTCACTTTACCCATTAAGTGAATGGTAAGATCCACATAATCTCATTTTCTCCTGGCTCCTGTAGAAAATTAATTTTGCAACTGTTTTGTCCTAGGGTTGGCAAACTATGACCTATGGGCTGAATCTGGCTTGCCACCCATTTTTGTAAATAAAGTTTTGTTGGCACACAGCCATGTCCATTGTTTACATATTGTTTGTGGCTGCTTAAGTTCTACAACAGCAGGGTTGAGTAGTTGTGACTGAGAGTGAATGACCTGCAAAGCTGAAAATATTTACTATCTGGCCCTTCACAGATAAAGCGTTCCAGCCTCTGACTTAGTCTATTGAGTCCATCTCTTGTCAGTCTCAGGCTTCCTATCTGTCATTAGACCAGATAGAAAAAGGAAAATGTGTTCAATCACATAAACAATGTTAATTTCAATTAGGGACCAGGCTCAGTCAATATTTTCATATACTGATCATTGTCATAAAAGTAGACTCCTCAACTGAAACAGGGTTAGAATTCCAAATAGAATTAATAATATGCACTAAACTAAAAGTTGTGCTAACTGTAGCCCCTGTTGTGAGTGACCTATTCACTCCCATTGTGGCTGACTTAGCGCACGACTTTGTGTGTCATAAGCAAAATGCCACCTGCTCTGTGGGCTTACTTAGATCATCTTTCTTAGAAGAAATGAGAAATATGAAATTAATTTCTTGATATACTCAGTTTATTGCTTAGCAACCAAATTTAAAAAAGCATTTAAGGTATGCTTTGTTCACTTATTCATTGATTTAGTGCAAGACTCAGCAAACATTTTCCATCAAGGGCCAGACAGTAAATATTTTTGGCTTTGCGGGCCTTACGGTCTATGTTGCAACTCCTCAACTCTGCTAGTGTAGAATGACAGCAGCCGTCGACTACATGTAAACAAATGGCATTGCTGTGTTCCAATAAAACTTTATTGATAAAACTAGGCAGTGGACTAGATTTGGTCCATGGGCCGTAGTTTGCAAACCATGGTGCTATCTTGGGCATGGTTGGAGGTGTGGGCAGCAGAGCTAGAGAATAACACAAAATGTTTTTTTCTGGTGGTTTCTCATTTTCAATCTTTCCTTTTTGTTTCCAAGTGTTCAGTTTTTCTTTATTCCTCCAATGGCTCAGGGACTATGCAGAAAGAGTTGCTGGCAGGAATGAGATGAATAGGCAAATTCTATTTTGGATAAAGCTGGAAGTTCAGTAGGAAGGGAGTACTGCCTAGACTGGGGTGCAGTGGGTATAGGAGAGACAGAAACACCTGGCTGCTCCTGAAACAGAAGTAGTTACCCTTTCTGCTAAGGATAGGAGGAGGTGGTGCCTGCTCAGAAGCTAAGGTGGCTTTTTGCTTACTCTCATCTTTAAATGCCTTTTCTTGGTCTCTTCAGGTTCCTTAAATGCAACCCATTCCACACAGGATATGAATCCTTGTGCAAAAGCTAAATAATGGCTAACCCTAACAAGGTGGTTTTCATTTATCACAGACTTTCAGAGCTTTTCTTTGATTTATTTTCTTCTGATTGTAACAGTAATATTTGTTTCTTGTCAAATTTTGGCAACTACTGAAAAAGTATAAATAATGCTGATAACCTACCATTTATTGTGTGTGTCTTTTAGTCAGCACTGT
>JAQZBX010057292.1:0-17997 GCA_029593785.1 Cabassous unicinctus
CACTTGGGGACATTAATATAAATGTTATTACCATCTTATTCTGAAAGTCTACTGGATCCAAAATTCTAGTCACAAGGTAAGAAGCATTGTCTTTAATTTCTAATTTTTTACTATGGAATTTTTTGGCTTTTTAGATTCTTTCCAAGACTCTTCCCACAGCTCCTTTCATTTCCCTGTTCCTCAGGCAGTAAATAAATGGGTTCAGCATTGGGAAGATGACTGCATAACATAAGGACATAAGTTTATCTCCCTCTGCTGAGTAAAGTGACTTGGGTCTCATGAACCTGACCAATCCTGTCCCATAATATATGGTCACAACAAATGAGTGGGATGTACAGGTGGAAAAAGCTTTTTTCCTGCCCTCCATGGAATCAATTCTCAAGATACAAATATAGGAGAGGTTAATTAGGAAGAAGGGGAGTGAGACTGTTCCAGCACCTCCTGCCATCATCATAGTGTCCAGCAGGGAAGTATCATCACAGAACATGGGCAGAATAATGGGCAATTCACAGAAAATATAGTCAATAACATAAGGGTCACAGAATGGAAGGATTGCAATGTAAAGAGTCACCAACATAGTGGGTTACAGATGGCCACATAGTGATCCACAGCCATCACTGCAAGCAGAAAGCACTCAGTTGCCTTGAGGAATAAGGTGATGCAGGTTTGGGCAAGGCAGAAGTTGTAAGATATAATTTTCCTGGTTGCAAGGAAGTTAAAGAGCATCTTGGAGACCACAATTGTGTTATACATCGGTGTCTGGACAGAGGAATCAAGAGCCACTATAGAGATGACGGCTGCATTGCCAAGGAGATTTGCCAGGTAGACAGTGAGAAGAGGAAGAAGAGGGGGATCTCATTCTGAGGGAGATTGAAAAATCCCACTAGGAGCAGCTCGGTGATAGTGCTGGAACTCTCATGTCCTAATTGGCCACTGAATTCTCTCTATTTAGATTAGAGGAAAGAAAAAATAAAAATGGTTTTACACAAAAATGTTGAGATTGTATCAATTTGCTTACACATGCATAGCAACTGTGAGGACAAGTGTATATTGCATTTAAATAATATTTGTGAAATTTCATTGAACAGACATTTGTTTCAAAACACTAACACATTGGTGAAGTATGTAACACTTCTCCAAATCAAGGTATGAATGATCTAATTAGTTGTTTTAGAAATATTGCAAAGGAAACTGAATTCAAAGCTGAAAATTATACCCACCAATAATAGTATACATACTAGATTTTCAATATATTATACAATATTATACAATACTCCTCTATATTTGATTTATCACATGTTATTATGATATTATATGATAGTGGCTAGATGAATTTTGAAGTGCTTGATAGAAAAAAGCTAGATGGCTTTGAAAAGAATATTGATAGAAACATGGACATTAAATGTACTTCCAGCAAGGTCTGAGAAGGAAATCATGAATGTGTCATGGGAAATTGGAAGAAAGGCAATCCTTGTTATAAATGACAGAGAACTTGGCAAAATTGAGTTCTGATATTGGATGGAAGGCAGAACTTGAAAGTGATGAACTTGGATATTTAGCTAAGAAGATTTCCAAGCTAAGTTTGTAAGGTGCAGCTTGTTTATCCTCACAGCATATAGTGAAATGAGAGGGGGAAAAGATAAACTGAGGATTGAAACGAGCAATTAATAATTTGGAAAATTATCAGTCTATTCATATAGCTTGCTCTGAGAATAGAGCCAGGAGTGGATCCCTCATAGACCTTCCTGAGCTGCTGGGAAGTGAATTTCAGAGAAAAATATTTCATGTGAGAGTTTAACTGAACAATGCTTTGCTAAAGAAGCTGTAGCTGAACATGAACTCAGTCTGCCATTTCAGAGTATTGGCAATGCAGTTATCCTAGAAGGATCTGTAGAAATTTATATTGTGTGATGGTTTGGGTCCATTTGAATTGCATGCAAATGTGACAAGATTTTTTGCAAAAATTGTATGAGTAGAACCACTGCCTGGACTGAAAAAGACAGAGAAGGTACAAATTGAAGAAAGAATGACTTCAAGGGCAGAACCATGGAAGCAAAGATCTGGGCTGAAAAGACCTCCTTGGGCCAAGAGAGCTGGTCCATCCATGTATTATATTTGATAATATAATAAATCAAAACCTCCCTTTAGGATAGAAATCCCCCAAAGCCTGCATATCCCAGACCCTGGTCTGGATTTATCACCCTTGCTCTATGCAAACCCAACACCCAATGCATCCCTCTGATCTAGACCCTTCCTTGTTATATCTTACTGGTTAATTGATTTGCTTGTATCCTACATTATCCTAAACTCCTTGAGGTCAGGGACCATGTAGGTATCATTCATTTCTGTGACCCCAGAACACAGAACCATACCTGGCAAGTAGGGGATGCTCAATCAATGCTTGCTGGATGAAAGGCCCAAAGAATCTGTCGAATCATTACCATAATTCCTTTTACCTCATTTTAAATACCTGGCACTCGACCCAAACTTCCCATACATGGCTTATCTATAATTGGGGGGGATCAGAAAATTGTGCTCAAATGACTGAAATTCCCCAGAAGAGAACAGATGCTGATTTTTAAAAGTTGTAAAAAGAAATTAATGGAAAAGAAGACAATGGAAAGAAAAATCAATGCTTTCTCTGTCAGCGTAAACCTGGGTGAAGTCATCAGAGGAACTCCAAAAGTTTTCATCTTGTTTTTCTTCCACTTTTGACCCAATTTCTCTCTGCAATCAATCCACAAGCTGTAGCCAAGGGCTCTGTGACACTCAGTGACATTCACTCCAACTGGCAAAAAGAATGTGGCAATCAAGCCTATTTTTTAAATGGCAGTGTAACTAAATTCATGTTAAGAAAAAAAAAAGGTGGTGGTGTGATGGAATGAAAGAAACAGAGAGGTTTTTAAGAGAGCCAGTGCTGTGAATAGCACCAACAAAATAAGAGGAGACTCTTTCTCCAGTTGGGAACCTGATAAGGAAAAGAATGAAAGCAAATTTAAGTCTAAGAGTTGTTGGCAGAGTCCACCCCTCTGCCCTGATATTTGTCCACAACCTAACTTTTTGACATTCTGGCAGGTCTGGGATGTGGTAAGGCCAGAGGGGCACACAGGAAACTCAGAGAGCCTCAGGCTCAAAGCCACTTTCAGACTTGGAAGGTCACTTTTCAACAACTAGTGTGCATTTGTGCACATGAGCATGTGTGTGTTAGAAGGGCAGGGGAGTTGGATAAGGCAAAGAAGCTAGTGGAAAAATGTCTGTGCAAAATCCTTGCCATTGGCAGTTTTTATGAACTGAGTTCTGAGTGGAGATTAAGCCTTACGGTGAACCTTAAAACCTTAAATTTTCTCTTAGTCTCAAGAAATCCCAAATGATCTGGGAAACAATAAGCAATAATAACAGATATAATTTGAATTTATTTTTAATTCATTTGAGAGATGTAACAGAAAAAAAATGTGTAACTCTGTCATAGACTTCACACCCCATTAGATAGTTTTAGAAATTGTCAAAAATTGTCACAATAAGGTAACTCTAGAGCACCAAGCACAGTTGTAAAATTAGGGTCACTAAGCAATCTTCTTGCTGCCACCCATTTCCTCAGGGAGACAGATTTTCTCTTCATGTGGATTAGAATGGGCCATACGAAACTTATTAGGAGAGTGCAAATTTACAGGAAGATGAAAAGGACAAAAGGAATTGCAACATAGTGGAGAGATCCCTGCTTCTTGGCTTCAGGATGTCTTCACATATAGCTTCAGCTTGGGGAAGTGCCCCCCACCCACTCCCACACCTCAGCCTGGGTTTGCAGGTTTAGCAGGGGTGAGAACAAAGTGGGACCCAGCTTGCAGGCATTCCATGGGGCCACCCAGAGCACCCTCTGCTCCCTGCCTCTGGCTATTGATGTTTGTGGGTGGGAGAAGATATGGCAAGAGCTTGACATGATACTCCTAGGGAGACGAAGCATACCGGCACCTTGGAAAACTTGGCAGGAGATAGAGGTGAAATGCTTCTCTCTTCTGCATCATTCTAAGTGTCCCTTGCATTATCCCACACTGGGAGGGAGCCCTGGCTCCTGGTTTCTATGGGATTCATTGCCTCATGCTGTGTTTCAGACTAAAGGCATTGTCAACCATCTAGAGCATACATCTACCTGACTCTTCTTGTTCCAATAAACAGATAACAGGGCTTTCTTAATACTTAATAGGTAAGTAGCAAAAGGGATTATTGGTAAAACAGCTATGCCTTGATAACGAAGCTTGCTATCCTGACAGCAAACAGTCTGATGGTGTCAATCGGGCAGGATGGCAAATGTTCCAGCAGGCTCCCCAGCCTCCCCATGCCTGTTTTTCAAGGCGGGTCCTCTAGCCTCCACATACATCTGTAGGCCCTTGGCATCCTGTACTCTCACAGATGAAGGTAGAAAAGGTACAGTTTATCTCACAGGTGATACTGAAGGTGGTCCTTGGGCTAAACACTTGTTTCCAAATAATGTTTTTAGCATTTTGTACCTCCATCACATTTTTGGAATTCCATTAACCTTAAATTTTTGTACATTTCTCAGGTAGGGTAAACACTTCTCTTTCTTTCCCTCTCTCTCTGCAGTGATATTATTCTTGCTAACTGGTAGTTTTTCCAGCTGCACTTACCTCTTGTCAGCACTCAATTAAAGAATGAATTCTATTTAAAATTACTAAATGGCAGAACACCTTGATGATCTTAGAATAAGACATTTCTTTTACAATGGCTATCTGTGGAGAGTTTTTAATATGATTCTCTTTTTGGGGGGTGAAGTGCTGAGAATAATTGTAATGTTGTAGGTGATTCTGAACCATGTTCCAACAGGATTCTACTTTATTTCCAAATATTATCCATCCTGCTTGAAATTTCAGGGCAACTGCCAGATATTGTGTAATTTGAAGGAAACTAGGGGCAGGACAGATTAAAAGATTGTCAGCCACTGTGTGCCTTAGGAGGGGTTGGGGTCTGAGAGGCCAAAACTGGGAGACTGTAATTTGTCAAAGACTTTCCAGGGTGGAAATACTAAATCCTACTTAATGCATCCATGAAATGAGTTATCTCATGGGACCTGCTGTAATTTAATCCTAATCTGTGAGCTAGCAATATTACTCGCCTTTCACAGAAGAGGAGATCGAGGTTAGAGAGGCCACAGGACCTACCCAAAGTCACACAGTTAGGCTGGCAGGCCTGATTGTGGACTTGTTATAATACATTGATCCCTAAAGGGGGAAAAGGACAGGTAAATTTGAAACAAAATGTTTATTGGTTTTTCTTATAGGTTTATTTATTTATTTATTCCCCCACACTGTTTTTGCACTGAGTGCTCTCTGTGTTCTTCTGTGCTGCTTGTCTTCTCTTTAGGTGGCACCAGGAACTGATCCTGGACCTTCTGGAGTGGGAGAGAGGCACTCAATCTCTTGCACCACCCCAGCTCCCTGGTCTTCTGCATCTCTTACTGTCTCTCCTCCGTGTCTCTTTTTGCTGCATCATCTTGCTGTGCCAGCTCTTCATATGGGCCTGCACTCCTGTGCAGGCCAACACTCTTGTGCGGGCCAGCACTCTGCATGGGCCAGCCTCCAGGAAGGCCAGCTTGCCTTTCACCAGGAGGCCCTGGGAATCAAACCCTGGACCTCCCATATGGTAGATGGAAGCCCAATCTCTTGAGCCACATCTGTTTTCCCAAAATGTTTTAAAACACCCTTTGGTCAGACAATTTTATGAAAGTTAGGAAGTCAACCTGAGATAAAATAAATATTATATACTTTTTTAGAAGCCTATTAACCATTCTACTATCTAAATAATATCAAATATTTTAAATATAGTGTATGGAAGGAATGCAGCCATATATTCATTTTTCCTTGAAATAGTGTCTGATGATTTTTTTTCCTTTGAATGGCAGTTATAAGTGTATGAAGGGGAAGTGTCTTGAGGTTTCTGTACAATTTGTGTTCATGAATGTGTGTGTGCACAAGATGTGTTTTTTAGAGTGATACACACTTATGGCTATTTGATAGTTATATATTTAGAAACTGTTAACAGATTATCTCAGAGGAACACTAGTAAATGAGGGTCAGGGGCAAAAGAAAGGCACATTTTATAACTCCTTATATCACATGAATTCTTTTCCTATGTATAGTTTATATTCTTGAAGACAAAAATTGGGTGTAAAATGCATCTTCATTCTATATCTATGGAAACAGAATGAGTCCCTATATCTATATTCTAATGGCTCATGGACAAATATTTTGTTTTTTCATCTTCTTCATTCTTGTAGTTCTTCCAGAATCTAAAGTGTCAAAGAAGGAATGAGTTTTCCACTCTAATTAGGAACTGCTCATTGCAGGGGACCTGGAACTTAGAGAAGATTTTTCTTACCATACGCAGACAGTTTGCAGATGCAGATTTTGCTGTGGCTGGCCTTCAGCAAAACAGAGGAATGCACTTAAAAAGCATCATTGATACAGTTTACTAAAACAAAAGCAGCAGTCTTTTTGTATTTCACAGCACAATATGAACAATGCACAATATTTATTCAAATTCCTCAACTCCTAAAATCATAACTAAACTCTTACATGTGGTACTTTATATGCTTACAATGTTGCCTGTCCTCCTTTAATCCAGTTCCTTTGAAATGTTCTCTCCAAGTGCTTTCATTTTCTTTTCAGCTCCCCTTTGAGCAGGAGAGGGGACCTGGAACTGGGGTTCAGCCTGGGTTCTCCCATTAACAGGGTGGCTTGCCATCCCTCTCTCTGGATTTCAATTTCCTCACCTGCAACATGAGGGACTTGGACAGAGCATTCTCTAAGAGTTCTCCTAGCTTACATTTTGATATTTATATTCCAGTTCACAGGGGGAAACACAGAGGTTCAGGCCCCCACTATGCCATCTCACAGATCAAGGAGAGTTTTACATTTTTCTAGGAAAGGGGACTCATGTGAGAGCCATTGAGATGTAATGCCCCTCAATTTTTGCATTTACAATTAACTCAAATGCACATGTTGTCCACAGTTATTTTGAAGGCATCTCATTATTTTTGCTGTTATTGATTTTTTAAGTGTGTTCATCACTCAGGTTCTAAATCCATTACAAAGAACAAATACACATTTAAATATTTATTATTATCCAAGATTGTGGTCATACACTTCCTTATCCTCCCACTTTCATCTGCTCCATGATTGACTGAACAGATGGGTTTTGCACCAGTTCTAAAAGCCAGAATGCAAAGGCTGTGTGATTTAAACTAAAAGAAGCTATGTAGCAGAGGCAGATGAAGTTTATAGCTATATCATTCCTTCTCTTATATCTTTCCTTATTAGTGGAGCAGTAATTTCCTAGCATCTTTGAAATTCACAACTATAGTATGTCAAGGAAGACAGCAAAGAGAATAATTACTATAAGAATACTTAGGTCTTCACTTGGATTTCTTTGTTCCATTTGCCAACACTAATCACCCAGTATTCCAAGTGAAAAATCTTATTTTTATCTTAAATGCCCTATCCCTTTTTTCATCTCCACAAATAACTTAATTAGTTATCAAATTCTAAGCATTTTTATGCCTGCAATATTGCTTGAAGCCAATCCCTTCTCACAACCCCTTCTGCTTCTATCTCATTCAGGCCTTCAGCTCTCCTTATGAGTATATCTTACATATTTCTAACTTTCTATTAAATAAATAGAGGTTTTCAAAAGCCCTCTGGGAACCCAAAAGAAGAGAGAAATGTAAATGCATGGAGACATAAAAGAGGACAACTTAGTTGTTGGGTACAGTCCAGCTACATAGGTATGGGGTAGAATGAGGCAGACTTGTTTATATCCTGCCAGACAGTTTGAATTCAATACAATAGGCTAAAGGGAACTACTAGAGGTTTGTTGAAAATATAAGACTTACATGATTGCTTCTGTGTTATAAAAAGATGGTTCTAGTGAGGAAATAGAGAAAAAACTGGAGGGAGAGATTAATTATTATGTAATTCTGGATGAGCAATCATCAGAGACTAAAATATAAGAGTACCAGGGTTCATGGACAGTAGGGAATGAATGAGGGTTCACTGGTCTCATAGAATCTATAGGATATGATCATTGGAGATGGGGTGAAAGCAAGAGAGAAAATATAGGTTGATGTCCAGGTTTCTTACTTGAATGACTGGGTTGATATTGGTTCCAGAACACAGGTAGAGTGTACAGAAATGGCAGGAAGAAGAGAAAGAGAAGGAATGATAGGTGGTATTAAAAATTTTGGATTTTAATTAGTTATAGGTTTATCCTGGTAAAGATGTTTAGTAATCAATTGATAATTGTTGTAATACAAGTTTTATTGATTAAAGCATAGTGGTCTTATCTACTAAAATTCAAAATGTGTATAGGATAGATTACCTAGAAGTGAAATTCCTACTTCTAGGCAATCTATCCCAGAGAAATACTGTATGTGCAGAAGAAGAAATGTACTCAGATTGTATTGAAACATTGTAGTAATACAAATTGAATGCAATCTAATTGTTCAGGAATAGAAGATTCATGACTAATATGAAATGCTATATACAATGAAAAAGAATACAGCTGTGTGCTGGCAAATCTTTTACAATCAGTTCTCTGGGGGAAAATCCTTTTTGCCCGATTTGTAACCTTCACCGATTTCAAGGGTGGAAGACATGGGGGGTTCTTAGTGGGAGAGTATGCTATATGAGCTAAAAGTACCATAGAGTACACAGATAGAACTAGCCTTCCCTAGCTAATTTATGGGTTTTGAGATTGAATTATTTTTCCCAAAAGATAGGTTGAAGTCCTAATCCCCAATATCTCAGAATGTGACCATATTTGAAAATAGGGTCATTACAGTCGAAATTGGGCAAGTTTAAATGGGATCATGTTAGTGTAGGGTGGACCCTAATTCAGTATGACTGGTATCCTTATAAGGTGAGGACATTTGGACACAGAAAGACAAAAGGGAGAAAGCCATATGACAACTGAGGCACAGTCACCATCCAAAGCCATGAAAAAGTAATGGAACAGACTTTCCTATAGTCTTCAGAAAAGGAATATCCCTTCCAACACCTTGATTTAAGATTTCTAGCTTCCAGGATTCTGAGACAATAGATTTCTGTAGCTTTAAGTTAACCAGTTTGTGATATTTTTTTTTAGGAAAGACCTAGCAAACTAAGACAAAGGACTAGAAAGAAGGATGTGGGGTTTAAAATGGAGAAAAAGCATAAGGGTATTTTGAAAAATATCCTCCTCATTTACAATTGGCTGGAAGTTATTTATGTCCAGTTTCCCTTGCCTCAGTTACTCACAGCTGTCCTGCCTGCTTGTTTATTTTCTACTTAGCAATCCCCAGTAACTTAGGTGATCCTTGTCCTGAATACGTGGCATCTGCCCCCACATTGCATCCAACGACTTGCCGCAAAGAGGAAACTCCTGATCGCTGTCTCCTCAGGTAGCCATCCCTCACAGCTGGTGAACATCAGTCCTGGTGGGTTTCCAAATCTCCTTATTCATTGAGGCTGGACAGATGGAGACGGTGCCTACATTTTGCTGAGCAAGATGCGTGAACCAAGCAGAGGAGGGGAGGGGATTAAAACTTTTGAAAAAAGCCCAGGACAACTTGCTTTTCAGAGGTAAGCAAAATGACTCTTTTGATCCTTATTATTACTATTTAGCATTGTGGCATTCAGTGTAATAAATAATTATTGGGCATCTATTATGAAAAGAAATAAGCCATGTTTTCTACAGCTGAGGAGAGGAAAACACAGGCAATTTTTATAATACAGCATGGAATGATATAAAGGCTATATCAGAGGCATAACAAATGGACTGAAGAAGCAGAAGGAAGTAAATAATTGTAAGTTGGGGAGTTGGGGAAAGCACCTTGGAAGAACTGGCAAGAAAATATGTAGAATTTCATTAGGTGGAATTGATACGGAAAGTCCATTCAAGGAGTTCTACATAATGGTGGCTTGGAAGTGAAGCACTCATCTTGAATTTATGCTTCTTTGTGGCTTTGACATAGAGAAAAACACCACTCAATCTAGTCAATTCAGTGAAAACACCAGTTGAACCACTGATTTGGCAAGAAGATGACAAAATAACCAATTGATGTACCAAATTCTGTTCTGTCTGTCAAAGCTTATATTATATTTCTATTACACAGAGTTGGACAAAATCTTCCTCAAAAGGTCTCTTAAGATGAAGAAGGGATTTCCTTTTGCAGAAGTAAAACAAATTGCTTTCTGTTTGTTTTGTATGGGCAGCTTGGGATAGCATAAAAAATATTGCAATGTAGAGAAAGTGCCATTCAGAGATGTTATATGGCTCAACTTTAACTGTTTCCAGTGATGTGGACAGAAAGGGTCAGGATGATCTTTTGCCAGCAGGATGCACCTTGGAGGGGCATTAATATCAATCTTTACCTGAAAAGATGCTGAAAGAAGCACTACATCATTCAGGGCCCTTCATCTTTTCCAACCAAGCAAAATGTTCAGCATGAACTTTTAAGTATACTAACACATCGTGGGTCCAATCTGCTGAAATTTGCAGCAGAAAACCAGCCATGGAGAAAGCTGTGAAGGTTTGCAGTGATTAAATGCTGCCAAGAGTTCACAATTTCTTTAGGAAAGTAAGGATGGTTGACTTGGCAGTTGACAATCAGATGTGATGGGGTTCTTTTTGCAATGCATATTGGAATGATTTGGAGGTTGAAATCAAAGTTAAGGCATGAAACTATGATGTTTTCAGTGGGCAAATTGTGACTTTTTTTTTTCCAAAATAATGACTTTAATCAATATGATTTTTTAAAAGATTAATTTCTTTTCCTGGGTCTTCTTCCCAATTTTAGGCATTTATGTGCAATGGAGTCCCATCTGGATATCATTCTCTTACCTACAACACATCTCTTGGTTGATTGAATTGTTTCAATTATTGCTATTAAACCACATGCTATTAAACCCAAATTGAAATCACTATCCTGTAATATCTCCCCTGAACTCCCTGAACTCCTGACTAACATATTCAGGTGCCTCCTCGGGATTTGTACTTGAGAATCTAATAGACAATTTAAACACAACTGTTCTAAAAACAAACTCTTGAGTTACACAGCTTACCTCCACTGTATAAATCTCCTCTTTACCATTTTACCAGTTTCTCAGTCAAAAACCTTTGGAGTCATTCTTGATATCTGCATTCTATCAAAACCCATTTGTATTTCACCAGCAGTTCTTACTGGTGCACTCTTTAATATAAATCTCTAACATGACCACTTCTCATCCCTTCTCCATTACCATATGGTCCTTTCCATCAGTCTTTTATTTTCTGGAGAATTGCAGTAACCTCTTAACTGTACCTCATGCTCCTAGTGATGATACCATTAGCTTTCTTGCTGACATTATTTCCCACCACCCTCCATCCCTCTCCCTCTTAGGCCAGACACATTAGCCTATTTGCTCTTTGTCAGATTTCCATTTCTGTCTGAGCAGCTTTGGAATGCTGTCTAAGATGTTTTTCCTCCTTATAAAAGCCTTTGCATGCATTTCCTCCCAGACTTTGCTTAAATGTTAGCTTCTTAGAGAGCCTGCCTGGGACCATCCTGTATAAAAATCTATTCCAGCTAGATTCATGATGTGTTTATTTCTATTGTCTGTATATTTGCTATATCCCCACATTAGAATGTGAGCTTTAGGAAAGAAGGGACTTTGTTTTGTTTATGTTATACATGCCTGTAACCCTGCACCTCTAATATTTGTTACTCTTGTAACCCAGCATTTGGCACTAAGTGGATGTTCAAAAAATATTTGTGGAATAAATGAACTCATTCATCTTGTATAATAGGTGTGAGATTAATCACTCAAATTAACATATTCTGCATTAATCATCTTATGTTCAAAGTATTTCAATTCTCCCTTCATGACGAATCAAATCTAACAATCTTTTTTTTTAAAGATTTATTTATTTATTTATTTATCCCCGCCCCTTGCTGCTTGTGCTTGCTGTGTCCATTCGCTGTGCGTCTTCTCCGTGTCTGCTTATCTGCCCCTTGCTGTGAGGTCCCGCTGCATCAGCCCACCGCGCTGCACGGGCTGGACTGCCCTCACAAGTAGGCCCCGGGAAACGAACCTGGGGCCTCACACATGGTAAATGGGAGCTCTATCCATTGAGCCACACCCGCTTCCTGGTGTGAGGTCTTGCTGCAACAGCCCACCGGGCCGCGGAGGCCGGCCCGCCCTCACAAGGAGGCACGGGGACGCGAACCTGGGGCCTCCCATATGGTAAACAGGAGCTCTATCCATTTAGCCACACCTGCTTCCCAAATCTAACATTCTTAACCCGGCATTTCTGATACTATGAGGACTGGAAGGGCAAAAGAATTAACAGTGTCTGTCAATAAAACATAAGTATGAAACAGCTCATTTACATCATGAATGATACACACTGAGTTATAGGAGAGGAAGCTGAAGCTAAGAGGGATTATATAACTTGAAAGATTGTTAGTAGAGGAAACTAGTCCAAACCAAGACCAATCCCATGAAATAACATTGGCAACAAATGCAACAAAAGCAAGTGCAATATATCTGGTCTCATTTCTATAGAAGTGATAAGCCAAGGCCACTGGAAAGATGATTTTTGAAATGTTTTGTTCAATTTGAGACATTTAAGAATATTATTGACAAAATGGAGTATATGTCAACATCTCAACAGAATATTGGAAATCACATCACGCTAGGAATAGTAGAAAGACTGAGATCTCTTTATCTTCACTAGAGAATAGTTAGAAAGATAGGAGAAAAACTTTCAAAGAATAGTTCATTGATCACCATGTATAAGAAAATAGACATAGTTTGTACAATACCAGAGGAAATCAATGACTGTAAATAATAAAGAGGTGTTTTCAGTTAATCTAAGAAAATCTCTCAAAACACTAGATTCGCAAAAATGAGAGAAATTTTCAAACATTTACATGATAGATAAAACAAGGGACAATAGACAAGTCTCTAGGACAGAAAAATTCAAAAAAAAAAAATTAATGCGGGTACACTATCCTCTAAGGAATATAGCCAAATTCCCACTCATTAAGTGTGGACTTTGCAGAATGACTTCCTTCCAATGAGTTCAGTATGGAAAAGAGAATGGAAGAGTAGCTTTAGATTGGAGAAACATTATAAACCATTTTTTCTATTACTCTAGAACTACCTCAGCCAGGTGATCAATGTTAATTTCAACAGTGATAAGTCATGCTGATAATCTGTGCCCTTGATATTATGTGATGAAAACGGGACTTTACATCTGTGTTTTTCCTCCCAAATATCGGTAATGCTAAAACTTCCAAGGCAACTATGACTAAGGAAAGAGAGAGAAATTTTCCCAGTCAAAAGGAACCTAAACCATCCATTGTGACTAAACATAATGTGGGATCTTGGAAAGGGAATGTACATGTTGCAGTTGGGCAGTTTGATGTAATTAAGAATTCCAAAAATATAATTGGATCATGCTTGTAAACTGATCTGTTAATCTGGGCATGATTAATTTATGATTAGGGTGTTGACTGGGCCATGTCACTAGGGCATTGAGCCCCACCCCTTGGTGGGTGGGAAATCAAGTATAAAAGGCATGGCAAGAACAGAGTTGAAGCTGTTTTTGAGAAGCAGTTTTGATACTGGAGAGAAGGCCCCAGGAGAAGAGAAGTGATCCGTTCACCTGATAGTCTTGTGAAGGAACCAAAGGAGCTAAGCCTGGAGAGAGAAACACAGCCCTGGAAAGAGAGTAACCCAAGAAGCCTGAACCCTGGCAAACGTCAGCAGCTGTCTTGCTCCAACACGTGACAATGGAATTTGGTGAGAGAAGAAACTTAACACTTCATGGCCTGGTATCTGTGGAATTCTACCACAAATAAAAACCCTTTATAAAGACCAACCCATTTTTGGTATTTCACACTAGCACCCCTTTGGCTGACTAATATAGAATTTGGTACTGAGGAGTGGGGAAGTGCTTTTGTAATTACCAAAATGTTGGAATGGTTTTATAAATGGGTAAGGGTATTTTTTTGGAGGAATTGTGCAATGCTTGATGGAAAAGGCCTAGATCACTTTGAAGAGGCTATTGATAGTAATATGGATGCTAAAGAGACTTTCTATGATGACTTAGAAGTCAATGATGAAACTATTATTGGAAACTGGAGGAAAGGTGATCCATGTTTTAAAGTTGCAGAGATCCTAGCAAGATTAACTCCTGGTGTTATATGGAAGACAGAATTTGAAAATGGCAAACTGGAGCATTTAGCTGAAGAACTTTCCAAAGTAAACCTGGAGAATGTGGCTTGGCTTCTCCTTGCAGCTTATAGCAAGATATTAGAAGAGTGAAATACACAAAGGACTGAACTTTTGGGTACAAAGAAAACAGAAGCTGATTCCAGAACTTACAAGCTTCTGGAAATCAATTTCCCAGATTAAAGTGCTCCATTTGAAGACTTAGCTAAACCTGGAACTTGTAAATCAAAATTGAAGATGCAGTTATCTAGGAAAGACTTGTGGAAAGTCTTACTGTCTGGTGGCATGGACCCTTGCTTCCTGCATGCTAAACCAACAAAGTTTTTGAGAGAGCTGTATGAACAAAATCACTGTCAGCTTGGACAAAAGAGGACAATGAAAGGAGAGATTGAAGGAGAATCAGCATTAAGAAGAAAATTGTGGAAGCAGAGATCTGGAATTAAGACATTGCCTTGGACCGAGGAGCCCCACCCATGTGTACAGAGAGGGTGAGTTTGCCCCTGCAGTTAAAGAGCATGGATGTTCCTACCCAATGTTCTGGGAAAGTTTTCATGCCCCATGGTGCAGAGAGGGTGAGTTTTTCCCAGCAGTTGAAGAGGGTGGAGGTCCCCACCTGATGTTCTGGGAGAGTTTTGCCATCCCAGGTTGTAGAGAGGGTGGAGCACATTTCTCAAAGATTAGGTCGGTTAAGGTCATCACCCCATAGGTCTGAAAGGGATGTACCTGTCCCCCATGGATTGGAGAAGGCCAGGTGGTCAACCCATTGCTCTGAGAGGGTTGAACCTGTATGCGAAAAGTTAGGGAAGGCCACGTGGTCAACTCGTTGCTCTGAGAGGGTTGAACCTGTATGCCAAAGATTAGGGGGAATGTTGTCTTCACCTTACTGTACTAGGGGGACTAAGACTCTAACTCAAAGTTTGGGTAAGGTGTGGCAATCACCCCAACACTCTTGGAGGGTGAAGTCTGGAGCTTGGATGACACCCAGATGCTTGATGAGGTTGGAACCAAGAAAATGGCCATTGGGCAAGCCTGTGGAAAGGGTGGGTTCCCATGTTGCCCCAAGGAGAAGAAACCATCATCTTAAGAATGACTCTCAGACATTGAAATTGAACAGAGGATGCCCTGCAGGTTCACTGAACTGTAGAGGATCCATGACTCATGTTTAACATCCCAATTTCTTCTTATGATATTGAAAATGTTTATCCTTTATCTTTCCATTTGTGTATTGGAAGCAGTTAAGTGGTTTTGTAAATTTCAGAGGTCTACAGCAGATGGGATTTTGCCTGAAGTCAAACTGTATTTCTTTAAAATGATTATGATATGATTATGTACCTGCATTGTTAATGATTTAAGGTTTTTGAATATTCTAATGTATTTTTGGAATTCAGAGGATGGAGTGTTGAAGTTAGGCAGTTTGATGTAATTATGAATCCCAAAAATATAATTGGATCATGCTTGTAAACTGATCTGTTAATCTGGGCATAATTAAGTTACGATTAGGGTGCTGACTGGGCCACATCAGTAGGGTGTTGAGCCCCACCCCTTGGTGGCTGGGGAATCAAGTATAGAAGGCATGACAGGAACAGAGTTGAAGCAGTTTTTGAGAAGCAGTTTTGATATTGGAGAGAAGGCCCCAGGAGAAGAGAAGTGAGCTATTTGCCTGATAGTCCTTGTGAAGGAACCAATGGAGCTAAGCCTGGAAAGAGAAACGCAGCCCTGGAAAGAGAGGAACCCAAGAGGCCTGAACCCTGGCAAACATCAGCAGCTGTCTTGCTTCAACACGTGACAATGGACTTTGGTGAGAGAAGAAACTTAACACTTTTTGGCCTGGTATCTGTGGACTTCTAGCCCAAATAAAAACCCTTTATAAAGACCAACCCATTTTTGGTATTTCACATTAGCACCCCTTTGGCTGACTAATACAGTACATTAGGTAAAAACTAAGGAAATCTGAGAAAAGTATTTCCTTTAGTTAAAAGAAAGGTATCATTATTTGCAATGAATATAGCATAGTATTTTAAAATACTTAAAATAGGGAAAACAGGGTGTAGTGATATGAGAACTCTCTGTACTGTCTTTGCAATTCTTCTGTTAAACTAGAACTGGTCTAAAGTAAAACTGTTACTTAAAAAATCATTAGCTGTAATGACCAATGAGATCCTTGATACTAGAAATGATCAAATAAAGGAAATGTTTAATCTGAATCTATGGTTGTTTCAGAATTCTGATGTAACTCCAACAATGTACTAAGTTTATGATGGCTGTATGCTCTCATACTATTGCCTACTGGCAGGTGTATGACAGCTGTGTGCTCTTATACTATTGCCTACTGACAGGTGTAAGATGACTGTATGCTCTTATACTATTATCTACTGGCAGGTGTATGCGGCTGTATGCTCTTATACTATTATCTACTGGCAGGTGTAAGACAACTCTATGCTGTTATACTATTGCCTACTGGCAGGTGTATGATGGCTGTATGCTCTTATACTATTATCTACTGGCAGGTGTATGATGGCTGTGTGTTCTTATACTATTGCCTACTAGCAGATGCATGACAGCTGTATGCTCTTATACTATTACCTACTGGCAGGTGTAACATGGCTGTATGCTCTTATACTATTACCTACTGGCAGGTGTAACATGGCTGTATGCTCTTATACTATTACCTACTGGCAGGTGTATGTGGCTGTATGCTCTTATAATATTACCTAATCGCAGGCAGCATATCATCATTGTAAAAGGGCCCAAATGCTGTGTCAGAATTTATAAATTTGAAAATTGCTAATTCTGTTGGTAACAGGTTACCCTTATGAGTTTCTTTAACTCATGTTAATAGTTGTAATAAATATTAAGCAAAATAATCCCCAGATCATCGTCTCTCTTCCTATATATCTACAAATCTTTCTATATTTCTTTCAGGTTGTCACACTATTTAAAAATACATTTGTTCTTAATAAAAGCTTTCAAATTTCCTGTATTAATGCCAACATAATTTATCACATAAACCACCATTTCTGGCCTTTATTTGCCTGTTCTTCATTGAAGAAGAACTTCTTACACTTTTTAAAAAACAATTATACATCTCCATCCCCATGTATGTTTTTATTAGCACACTAGCAGCTTTCTTTTAATTTTATATCCAGTCAATTCCCAATCAGATGTTCTAATGCCCAATTAAGATGCCACCTCATTAATAAATAACTTCCTCTTATTTCCAGCTAGTTTAGTTTAATAATCTAATCTCCAATTTAGTTTAATAATCTAATCTCAAGGACATTATGGTATCACATTATTCCTTATATTATAGTTTTATTTATTTTTAAATCAAATATTAGATGACATGCAATAAGAGAGAATTTGAATTTTTCACCTGCATTTCTGTCATAGCAGTGGGCAAACTATGGGGCCTGGCTCTATAACAGGCATTTGGTAAACCTGAGTTAATAAAGGCAGTTATATTTCAAAGTACTTTGGTCTCATATGGTCAATATCTCTGCAAATACCATTTGGATATTTGTGAATTCTTGAGCTGATAGATACTTAAAATGTAATCATTGTCAATTGGGCTCTAAGCCTCATTGCTGCAAAACTAAGGCTCACAAGCAACATATGACTGCCAATGACTACCTGTCAAATTCAAGCAAATATTACAGCAAGGAGAAAGAGCAAGATAATTCCGTTAGAAAATATCGTTTTATTTTTGTAGTTTATATTTGTTTGCTTTTTT
>JAQZBX010057293.1:0-17993 GCA_029593785.1 Cabassous unicinctus
GAAAAGAGCTCTAAGTCATGGATTGAAGAATCTGAACTGAGTTGTATTTCCAACGATGACGGTACCTAAAATGGGAATTGCTAGTTTTAGGGTTGTGTGTGCGGGAGAAGGGGATGGAGAGATAGTTGGGAGGGGACTATTATGGAAAAAATAGACAAATGAACCTGACCAATATTTTATCAGTATTTGCTCCTGTAATGTAGGCTACAGGATGGTTGAAAGTGAGATTTAAATATTTATTAAATGGATAATTATCAAATGACACTAGAATTAACTGGAAAAAGAAAAGTGTAACACAAGTGTTGATCATAAAGTTCCATCCTTGTTGACTAAAACTTGAAGAAGGAAACAAGAAAAAGATGAGAGAAAAAAAATCACAATAAAGTTTGCAGGAAATCTGTTGGAGAAAGGAAATAAAATTAGACCTCTCCAGAAATAAGAAACATTTACCTTGCTAGAAGAACACATTTATGAAGAGACAGATATTTAATCCCATACCCAAACTCCCTAATCCCCTATGACTGCTGTCCTTATAAAAAGAGAAAGGCAGACACATACAAAAAGGGAAGCAGAGCATTTGAAGGTGGAGGTAGAAACTGGATTTATGCAAGTACAGGCTGTGTGTTACCAAATATTGCCAGACACCACCAGAAGCTAGGGAAAGCCAAAGAAGCAAAGAAGTTGCTGACTGACTGGGAATGGTGGGCAGTAGATTTCTTTGACTGATGAAATTTTCTTGATTTATATTTGTGGCAAGAACCTGGGAAAATCATTCACATTCATCTTACTGAAAGATGGGCATAGAAAGATTATTAATAGATTATTAATAATGTATTCACAGTTCAAATATTTGATCCCCTTATTCACCAGCTGCCTGCAGAGTTCACCTGAATCAAAGTCAGGTTTCAAGAACATCTTTTAGGTTTGTGTTCACATAAAGCACTCAACAGACAGATGTGAGGTCAAATACTGTTAATGTATTTGAGACAATATAGGAAGGCTGCACCACACAGTGATTGAGAGCACGTAAGATGTTGCCTGATAGAGTGGGTTCCAGGCCCATCTAGTGGCACATGAAAGTTATGTGCCTCTATGCTCAGTTTTGTGTAATGTCATATCCTGTTTTCTAACATTCAAATCTGAACATTAGACAGCCCCTTAATGTTTATTAATGGAAGAATCTGAGCCAGCTTCACCTCAGTTACTCATTAGCATAAACCTCCTTGACCTGGATACTATAAAACTATCAGAATGACTGCAATTCGAGGAGGCAGATTTTAGGGCATTAGGTCTCTGACCTCCTTGCTATGCCCTGTCAATAAAAACTCTCTTTTTGAAACTCTGGGGTCTCAGGAATTGGTTTTTGAAGTGCATCAGGCAGATGAGAACCCATTTTTTCTCGGTATCAATAGGGAACAATCCCCTCAATACTTTCTTCAATTCAGACACCAGTTGTAAAATCGAGTCCCCTCTACCACCTCAGTTTTGATATTTTGCTAGAAGGACTCACAGAACTCAGAGAAGTGCTGTAATTACAGTCACACTTTCATTATAGTGAAAGTATACAAATTAGAGCCAATGAAGGTACGCATAGAGTGAAGACTGGTTGGTTTCCAAACATGAATCTTTTGTCATCCCCAGGGATGTGTTAGCTTCCAGGCATTGAAGTAAGACTATATTCTGGGAGTGTTTCCAATAGGGTAAGCTCATCCCGGCTTTGCTATCCAGAGTTTTTATTGAGTCTTCATTACGGCATTATTGAATCACTGGCCCTGTGGTTGGAGCTCTAATTCCTCTTCCTTGGACAGAGATAGGCGCAAAGACCCAACTCTCTAATGTTTCATATTTCCTGTAGGGCAAGCCCTCATCATGAGCCAAGTCGTTAGCATGGACTATCTAGGGGCTTCCTAGATACCTGAGTCTCCTCCTTAGAATAAATTACCAGGCGTCCACTTAGGAGCCCATCGTGAATAACAAAGACACTCCTATCACTCAGGAAATTCAAGGGATTTCCAGGTTACCTCCCAGGAGCTGGGGACAAAAGCAAGCAAACTACTTTATTACAGGGAAGAGAGGACCCAAATCCTCACCAGGCCTCCTACCTAAAAGTTCATTCCCTTACCCAAAATAGGACACAGATTCCTCCAAGTGAAGCCCCTTTGAGGGCCAGGGGATGCCCATACTTGTGGCCATCCTCTGCAGCAACTTCACACTGTCAGCTGCCTTGTGTGATCCTCCCTTTGGGTCAGTTAACCACCCTGAGTGACCAGTAGTCTGCTTGGCTCCCAGGCTGGCTCAGAACACAGGACATTCCCAAACAACTGCCATAGGACAGCCCTGCAAAGAATTAGCTTCACCTTCAATTGACCAACCCTGGACGAGCAGTTAATGGTAATAAACTGAGAAAGTGGACTGGGGCAGGTGCTTTCATGGTTTAAGGAATTAGGCTGTAACCCCTCATGTCTGGCTGACTAGTGATCTGGATTATGGCCTGGCTGAGCGTGGGCAGTGTCTGCCCCGGTATTGAGTGTGCCTTTCCTGCTCAAGTCCTTTTGTATTTTTTTATTTGATGTCCATGTTACATATTGTAAAGCACACAAATTCTCCGTATAGAACTTGATGATTTCTTAAAAATATAAACAAGTGTATTGCTGACACCCAGATCAACATACAGAACATGTCCAGCCCCTGGCAGCTGCTTGTTTGCTACTCCAAATCAGTAGTCCCCAGCAGTTACCACTATTCTGACCATGATCACCATAGTTTAGATGCCTCTGTTTTTCACCTGGTAACAATGGAAGCACAAATACAAACCCTTTTGAGTCTGGCTTGATATGTCCAAATATGTCAGTATCATCTATGTTACTGTATGAATAAAAATGCTTTCGCATTTTGCCTTGGAATTACATAACATTGTAAGGATGTAGCAGAATAAGTTTATTCCTTCCATACTTTTATACACTGTATTTTTTCCCCGGAAGGCTGCTCAAAATGATACTGCTGAGAATGAGTTTGTAGAGGCCTTTGGGTGGACATAGCATTCATGTGTGATTCAGGTCACCTGCATATATGTAGCCAGGAGTGGGATTGTTGGATCACAGGCACACAACTGCTATCCACACTGGAAAACTCTTTCCCAAAGTGGCTGAAAGAGTGTCCATTTCACAGTATCATGGAGATTTTCAGTTTGTCCACATTTTCACCCTTTAGTGTTTGTATTAGTCTGCCAAATGGGTGCTAATGCAAAGTACCAAAAATCTGTTGGCTTTATAAAGGGTATTTATTTGGGGTAAAAGCTTATAGTCCCAAGGCCATGGGAAGTCCACCTCAAGGTATCATAAGACATGCTTTCTCACCAAAGTCAGCTGCCACGTGTTGAAGCAAGATGATGGACAATCTCTGCCTAGTCTCTCAGGGCTTCCTATATCAGTCTCTGGCATAGGGCTTGTTTCTTTCCAGGCCTTCTCCACTGCTCAGCTGCTCTGTTCTTTTCAGCTGCAAACTCTTAGGCGAATGGCTCATTTCTTCCTGGGGCCCCAGGATCAAACATGACAGCTCTCTCGTGTGTCTTCTTGAGGGACTGCCTGTTTATATCAGCCCACCAAGGGGGTTAGGACTCAACCTGAGTCATGCCCTATTGATGTGGTTGAATCAAAAGCCCTAAATGGATTTTATCAAGTAAACTTAAAACCTTTGAAATTAATATAATCAAAGGATATCACACCCAGAGGAATAGATTAGTTTACAAACATAACCTTTCTCTTTTTGGGATTCATAAATCTCAAACTGCCACAATGTTGTTCAAACTCATAGCCATGTCATTCTGGCAGGTGTAGGAGGAACCCACATCGTACAGAAGCCACAGATCATGTCAATAGATCTTGTGCAATGGACATATTGTACGGGAGACACTGATTCTGTCTTTAGTTCTTTAGTCTTACAAAGTTCCTACCATAGTTCAGAGAATGAGACTTTTCAAACTAATGTTTTATTGCATTTGTAGGCTGTTAACCTGAGCCGAAAGAAAGCTATCTGTTCCTTGAATAAATTTTGCCATGGAACAATCTTGTAACTCATACTACTAACAAACCCCAACAAACAAAAATAATCCTGATCAGCACTTCAAAATCTGATGAGAAAATTGCATGACTGTTCATGTTAATATAGAGGATCCATTAGTGAGAAAGACTGTTAAAAAGAACTCTTCCATTTAGGATCAAAAGTTGATTCTTGGAAAAAATCAGGAAACTTAATTTTAGTAACACTAACTTAGGAAAAAAAAGAATTCTGGAAATACTAAAATCAGAAATCAAAGTGAGGACATTACTACTGTTATTAAAAAGGAATTGAGAATACTGTGAACAAGTATTTGCCAATAAATTAGGTGAAATGGAAAGATTCATAAAAGCAAACAAATTACCTAAGCTGCCTTCTGAAGAAATAGAAGATCTCCACAAACCTAAAATCACTAAAGACATTAAATAAGTGATAAAAACAAACTTCCTGCAAAGACAAGCCCAGGCCAGGATGGCTTAATTGGTGGAATTCTACCAAAGGTGTAAAATAAAAGACAACGCCAATCTTTCACAAATACTTTTAAAAATGTATAAAAGAGTGAAAACTTCTTCCATTCTAGGAGGCCCATTATCCTAGTACCAAAACCAGACAAAGATATCAGAAGAAATGAAAACAATATAACAGTATTCCTTATGTTTGTAGAGGCAAAAATTCTCAAGTAGGTACTAGCAACCTGGATCCAATGGCATATTAAAAGGATATATAACATCATCAAGTGGACTTTATTCCAGGGGTGCAAGGGTGGTTCAGCATATGAAACTCAATGTAATACACCATTTTAATTGAATGAAGGGAAAAAACTACATAACGTAGAAAAAGAATTTGACAGTACATCACTCATTAATGATAAAAACATTTTAAAAACTAGGAATAGAATGGAGCCCCCACTCATCCTGATAAGGGCTTTTAAGAAATACCCACAGATAACATCACATGTAATAGTGAAAGTCTGATGTTTTCCCATTAAGATAAGAAAGCAAAGATGTTTGTTTTGCCACTTCTATTCAGCATTCTACTTGAAGTTCTAGCTGGCACACATAGATAAGAAAAAGAAATGAAAGGCATTCAATTTGGAAAGAAATAAAAATTTCTCTATTTGTAGTTGACCTGACCTTGTATTTTGAAAATCATAAGGAATAGAGTAAAAATCTATTAGAGCTAATAAATGCATTCAGCATGTTTCTGGATACAATATCATTATGAAAAATCAGTTTTATTTCTATACAGGGCAATGAACAATCTGAAAAGGAAATTAAGAAAATTCCATTTATAGTGCTTCAAAAAGGAAAATACATTGCAATAAATTTAACTAAGGAAATGCAAGACTTGAATAGTTAAAATCAGAAAACATTGCTCAAAGAATTTATGGAATAACTAAATAAAAGGAAAAATATTCCTTGTTCATGCGTTGGAGACAATATTGTTAAGATGGCAGTAATCTCCAAATTGATCTAGAGATTCAATGTGTTAAGTTTCCTTGGCTACTCAAGCAAATAACCATGCAGTGAACTTGATTAAACAATGGGAATTTATTAGCAGATGATTTTGAGGCTAAGACAGAAGTCCAAATCAAGGCATCATTCAAAACATCTCCCCCAAAGCTGTTGTGTTCTGTGACTGGCTGCAGGTGATCCTTGGTCCTTAGCTTGTCACATGGCAAGGCACATGGAGGCATGTCCTGGTGTCTCCCTTCTCTTCTGGGTTCCATTGATGTTCAACTTCTGGCTGCTCCCTCTTTGGCTTTCTCTTCTCTGTATCTGAATTTCATCCTGTTTATAAAGGACTCCAGTAATATGATTGACACCAATCCTAATTGAAGTAGCCTCATTAAAAGGTCCTACATAAAATGGGCTCAGAGTCACAGGAATGGATTAAGTTTAAGAACATATTTTTCTAGAGTACACATAGCTCCAAACCACAGCACACTGCAATCCCTATCTAAATTACTCTGACCTTTTTTGCAGGAATTGGCAAGTTGATCCTACAATTCATATGGAATTGTAAATAATCCCAGATAGCCAAAACAGTCTTATAAAATAAAACTAAATTGTAGACCTCACTCTTCCCAATATCAAAATTTACTCCAAAGCTACAATAATAAAGCCACTGTGGTACTGATATAGGATTGATATCAATGGAATAGAATTGAGAGTCCATAAATAAATATGCATCTATGGTCAATTGATTTTTTTTTTCTAGTTAGACCAGTAATAAAAAGAATTTATTTGGGAAGTGGGGGAAAGAACAGAGCTTGCTGAGAAATGGGAGAGAAAGACAAATACACACCAAGATTTGGTGTGGGTACCTCTAGGCAGAGAGAGCCTCAATTGATTTTTGACAATGGTGCCAAGATCTTTCAGCGGAGGAAAGAATGATCTTTGTCAACAAATGATCCTGGAACTACTGGAAATCCACATACAGAAGAATGAAGTTGGACCTTTACCTCAAAGTTATACAATAATTTAGTCAAAATGAATGAAATACATAAATGTAAGTGCTAGAACTACACAACCCTAAAAGGAAGCACAGGTGTAAATTTTGTGGCCTTGATTAGGAAAGGGTTGCTTAAATATGACACCAAATGCACAAATGAAAGAAAAAATACATAAATTGTAATTGATCAAAAACAAAACAAAACTTTGTACAACAAAGGGCACTATCAAGACAGTGAAATGACATCCCCCAGAATTGGAAAAAATTACTTGCAAATCTGATAAGTGTGTGTTATCCAGAATCTCTAAAAAATTCCTACAACTCAACAACCAAAAGCTAACAACTCTATTAAAAGTGGGCAAGTACTTGAATGTACATTTTTGCAAAATACATACTAATAGAAAACTTTTGGTATTAATATATTCATAATCATGACTGGGGTGATGATTCAAGGTGATACGAATACATCAAAGTCACCAACTGTACAGATTAAATATGTGTAGCTAATTGAATGTCAATTATGCTTCAATCGAATTATTTTGGAAAAAAAAAGATTTAAAGGAGCAATGTCAGCAATGCATAGAATCTCGGAGACAACAGAGGCAAAGAGAAGGGAAAAACACCTCATGGCAATTGAGTGGTAAAGGAGCCAAGAAGCCAAAAGGAAATTTAGAGTATTGCAAAACCAGAGAGAACCACACAATTAGAGGATTCACAATCCCTAGCATAGCATCAAAATAAGAACCATTCAGACAGTAAAATCTGCCTGAATCCTGGATTTTGCTATCGTGACAGAAGAGGATACCATCAACTAGGAATCTAATAAAACTTTCCAAAGAGTATAAAAAAATGAGCCAGGTTAAAGTCAACAACCCCTCCCCCCATATTGAAAAAATCTGGAAATGAAATTTCACATATATCAACCATAGAAATCCAACCCAAGAAAAACAATATTAGTAGAACAAAACTAAGTTAGTACTTAGAATACAATATACTGAAAGAAGCATTTCAGTATAGGAAAAATCTTGAATCAGAAATTCAAATATTAAAATAGAAATTGGCAACAATAACAAAAATGGGTTAAAAGAAAAGAGAGTTGAAGGAATTTAGGAAAGAATTAAAAGACAATGACAAAATTTTCTCATAAATGATGAATAAATTACAAGGGTCACAAAGGAGAATGGACTTAAATGAAAATTTAATAATGGACATGTAGAAAGACAGAAACAACCCAGAAGATGAAATGGCATAAAGAAAAGAGAAAAAGGGTCTGAAGGAGACTAGATAAATGGAAGAATGGTCAATGAAGAATAATATTTGTATTCTCATCATCCCCAAGAAACAAAGTAAAGTTTTTGATCAGTGGTAATATTTAAAACGACTGTTCACTAAACCTGAATATATACATTGGAATGGCCCATCAAGTAACTGGGGAAATTAACCCAGAAAGATCATCAGAAAGTCATATCCAAGGAAAACTACTAGATTTCAGTGATAGAGATGAATTCTTTAAGAGTCCCAAGCAAAAAGATCCAATAACTTGTACAAAAAAGTGTATGAGATGAGCACAAGAATTTAAAATTTAACATACAAAATAAGGCAACAACAGAGCATAGTTAAAGCACTAAAAAAGTTCAGTGAAAGAGTGACCCAAGGATTTTAAAGCTATTCAGACTTTCCTTCAAGTATCAAGGCTTTAGAAAAAGTTTTCAATAGATTTGAACTTAGGGATTTCTGCTCCATCAGTGCTTTCTGAAGAATTGTTAGACAGTGAATTTCATCTAGCCAAAAGTGACTGCAAAAATTGCATCCAAAGGACTGTTGGTAAGCATTACCAAGAAATACATTAATGCATATCTGAGATTCAAACAAACTTGAGTAAAAGGGTAGATGACTAAGTTAAAAATGTTACACATTTTGACACAGTATAAAACTACAAGTAAAAAATAGTGGCAGAGGTGGGGAAGGAGAGGGAAAGTGGAGAAATAAATGACCTAATGCTTATATAGTCAATAGGTGGGCATCCAAGGATCACAATTAAAACAGATAAAGACGATTTTAGAGGATACCTAAGGAAACGGGAATAAGACTATCAAAAAGACTTAAGTACAAAGGAAACCAATGGCGGGGGAGGGGAGAAAGAAGAGAAAAGCAACATCAAAAATTAAAAAATAAACATAGGTAACCAAGGGAACAATATAAAACTTCATAAATATGATTTTAAAAGTAAATACAATACAGTTCTTATAGGGAAAGAAATCTGAAATACATGCTTTCCAAAGACATTGGCACAAGGATTTACTCGCAGCAGCATGGCTTGTAAGAATAAAGTAGTGTCAGTATGATAGTAGTGTGTTGCCATCTTAGCAAAAAAAGAGTTATGCAGCTCTTCTATGCTTAGAATATCTCAAGGACACAGCATGGTTTCCCACTGGGGAGAGGAACTGTAAAAATTTGTGGAGAAAATAAATTTTCTCTATATAATTTATTAGCATTTATGTATTGAATCTTTTCATTTTTACATTTATATAGAGAGATTGAAAAAAAACAAAAACCAAATAGAACCTAAAGTGAAAAAGAGGAGAATAGGAAAAAACAAAAACAAATGTGTGAGTCGTGCCTGAGGCACAACCAACAGGTGACACACTGAAGAATGCACTGAAATCAGCCTTTCATAAAGGCTATTCACCCAAGGAAATTTATATTCTCATTCCATCCCAAAGGTTTTCACTTCCCTTCCCCAATTGTAAACCGTGATGACTATATCTTTCCAGAAATATCTAGGCATAGAGAAAGTGCATAAACATTTAAAAATAACACATTTATTGAGATATAATTCACTCATAAGTGCACAATTCAGTGGTCTTTAGTATATTCACAGAGTTGTGCAGCCATCACCATTATAAACTTTATAACATTTTCATGATCCCGGAAAGAAACTCTTTTCATTAGCACTCCCTGCCCATTTCCTCACCCCTCAGCCATAGGGAAATCCTAATCAATTTTCTGTCTCCATAGATTTACCTGTTTTGGACATTACGTATCAAAGGAATCATACAATATGTGGTCTTTTGTGACTGGCTTCTTTCACTTAGTAAAATGTTTTCAAGGCTCATCCATGTTGTAGTATGTATCAACACTTCATTAAAAAAAAAAAAATATTTTTCCTCTTTCCCTCCCATCGTTTGCTCTCACTGTCTGCTGTCTGTGTTTGTTCATTGTGTGCTTTCTGTGTCAGCTCGTCTGCTTTTTTTAGTAGGCACCAGGAAGTGAATCCGGGACCTCCCATGTTGGAGGGAGGTGCCCAATCACTTGAGGCACCTCTTGTGTTTCTCATTGTGTTTCCTCATTGAGTCTTCTCATTGCATCATCTTATTGCATCATCTTGTTGCATCAGCTCGCCGCGCCAGACTGTCATATCATCTCACTGTCACCTAGTATTATATACTGCCTAAGAGTTACCTCCTGAAAGCCTCCTTGTTGCTCAAATGTGGCCTCTCTCTAAGCCAAACTCTGCATATAAACGCACTACCTTCCCCCTGGCGTGCGACATGACTCACAGGGATGAGCCTCCCTGGCACTGAGGGATTATTACCAAGTGCCAACTAGCAATGCATCTGGAAAAAGACCTTGACCAAAAGGGGGGAATGGTAAATGCAAATGAGTTTTTATGGCTATGAGATTTCAAAGTGAGTCGGGAGGTCATTCCAGAGGTTATGCATATACAAGTCTCAGCAGAATCTCATTGACTACCACAGTAAACAGTGCCTCAAATATCTGGTCTCCTGAGGGTTCTAAAGACATCCAGAAACTACAAGCAAGGCTGACAGCTCTGGAATTTGGCACCCTGTCAGTGGGCCTTACTTTGGAATTTATGCTCCTGAGTGTAACAGAGTTAGACTCATTTATAGGCTCTCTACACATGGCTCTTCTGCCCCTTTTATTTGAACCCATGATTAGCACTATACTTGATAAATATATGTCCCAGAGACTTAAATCTTTGGTCCGTCTATGTGCCAGTTGAACCCTGAATTTCCGCAGAGTTGTAGCACCTACTCTCCAGTTCATTGGACTCACCTAGGGCAACTATCAAGGAGATGATGATGTGCAATGCCCATCCCAAGGAATAGAGAGTGCCTGTAACTGCAAGCAAGATAGTTCCATCCATCTGCCCCATGGAATCTAAGCTCCTTCTCAATTAGAAGCAGCATGGGCATCACCATCCCTAAATCCTCAAGATTGCGGAATGAACAATGGACTAAAGTAGACATTAATGTTCTACTATAGATTTGTTATTATTCTAGCAATGAAAGAACTCTTATCATTGATAAAAAGGCAGTGGCCACCAGATTCTGAGGGTGGGGAGAGGGAAAGAATAGGTGTAACATGGGGGCATTTTCGGGGCATTGGAGTTGTCCTGCGTGACATTGCAGTGATGGATACAGGCCATTGTATATTTTGTCATAACCTACAAAATTGTGCAGGACAGAGTGTAAACTATAATGTAAACTGTAGTCCATGATTAGTAGCAATGCTCCAATATGTGTTTATCAATCATAACAAATGTACCACTCTAATGAAGGAAGTTGTTAATATGGGAAAGTGTGGGAGGGGGAGGGAGTGGGGCATATGGGAATCCCTTATATTTTTTATGTAACATTTATGTAATCTAAAACTCCTTTAAAAATAAAATATTAATTATAAAAAAAGGGTTATATACCCTGATCATATGTAGTTAATCCCCAGAATGCAGGTTATTTGCATATATGAAATTCAATTAATGAAAACCAACTCATTAATAAAATAAAGTTTAAAAAGCACAAGATCATCTCAAGGTACTTAAAAAAAGCAAGTAACAAATTCAATACCCCTTCACGATAAAACACTCAACAAACTAGGAATAGAGTGGAACTTCCTCAATCTGATAAAAGGAATGAATGAGTGAAAGACTGAAAGTTTTATTGCCAAGATCAGAAATATTTTGCTCTCACTTCTGTGCAACATTGTACTGGCAATTCTAGCCATGGGCAATAGGCAAAAAAAAAAAAAAGAAATTAATGATATCTAGATTGGAAGGGAAGAAGTAAAACTATCTCAATTTGTAGATGCATGGAAACTTAATTCACCCAAAATGTATACATGAAGTTCATAGGAACATTATTTATGATAGCCAAAACCTGGAAACAACCCAAATATGGATCAGCTGGTGAATGGAGAAACAAAATATAACATATCCATACAATGAATATTAATCGGTCCTAAAAAGGAATGAAGTACTGGTACATGTTACAAGATGGATGAACCTGAAAACATTATATTAAGTGAAAGAAGTCAGACAGAAAAGGCAACATATGGTATTCTTCTGCTTACATGAAATGACCAGAATAGACAAATGTATAAAGACAGAAAATAGTATAGGTGGGAGTGGGGATAAGGGGGTTGACTGCAAATCTTAGAAATTGTCTTTAGGGCTGATGAAAATGTTCTGGAATTATAGTGGTGATGGTTGTACAACCCTGTGAATATACGAGAAACCAATGAATTGCCCACTGTGATGGTTAGGCTAATGTGTCAGCTAGGCCAGGTAATGGTGTCCAGTTGTTTGGTTAAGCAAGCACTGGGCTACTTATAATACAAGGGCATTTCGTGGACTTTAATCATCAGTGAGTTGATTGCATAGGTGGTTGCTTACATGTATAATTAACTGAGGAGATTGCTGTCAGCAATGAGTGAAGTCTCATCCGATTGGTTGAAGGCCTTAAATGGAGAAGTGATTCCAGCATTCAGAGAGAGAATTTCCAGCATTCAGAGAGAGAATTCCCACCTCTACTTCAGGTAGCCAGCTTCTCCTGGGGAACTCAATGAGGACCTTCCTGGGAGTCCCTGGCTTGCAGCCTGCCCGACAGAATTTGGAGTTATGCATCCCCAAAGTCACGTGAGACAATTTTATAAAGTTTCATACTATTTGCAGATATCTCCTGTCAGTTCTGTTTCCTTAGAAAACCCTAACTAATACACCCACTTTAAGAGAGCGAATTTTATGGTATGTGATTTGTATATCAATAATAAAAAGGATATGCCTTAACATTTTTCTCATTTTTCCCTAAATCATTACTCTTGAATCTCCTTAATGATTATGTTTCCACAATACCTTGCATGCAGTAGATTGTAGGGTGTGATATTTGGTGGTCCATCCTTGACTTTGTCCAGATGCCCGTTTTGATATTGCGGAACCCCTGCTGTGCACAAGTAGTACATTTTCTAGATGGACAATCAATCTTCATGCATATCCTGTGTTTGAATCCATTAATATCTTTTTCTTTTCTTCTTGTGTCCTTGTGGAAAGGTCCTGGAAAATGCTTTCACAATATGAGAACTATTGACATCTTGCTAGCAGAAGACAAATGGGAAAAATATTAATATTTTATCCTAATGTCAAAGTTTTGAACCCCTTATTCAGAAGCTGCCTGTTGGAGTCAGCGGAATCAAAATTTGGCTTAAGAAGGTGGATCTTGCACTTTGGTGTACATTTAAATTACCAGAGATGATATAAGAAGTCTGCTTTGCACAGTGACTAGAGCATTCCTTTTAGAAGCTAAATGTACCTGGGAAGGTACCTTAGCCCTTTTGGGGCCAGTTCCCTGTAATGAGTGTAGAAATATTCATAGGGCTTTCTTATTAGTGTTAAGAGTCTAATAATTAGTAAACCCTTATGAAAAATGAGTGGTACTTCATACAGGCCCTATAAGTTCATTTGTTAAATGCCTGGAAGAATAAGCAGATAACGTGCTATTGGTTGCTTCCAGAGAGGGTGTTTGGGTGGCTCCAGGACACTAGAGGATGGATGCTGACTCTTAGCCTTTATATGGGTGTGTGACTTTACAGCACATAGAGAATATTTGTTATGAAAATGGTTAAGGGGAGCAGATGTGGCTCAAATGGTTGAGTGTCCGTCTCCCATATGGGGGGACCTGGTTTCGATCCCCGGGACCTCCCGGTAAAATAAAAATAAAAATAAAAAAAAGAAAATAGTTAGGGACACTCAATTTTAGAGAAGTTAGGTGACTTGCCAGAGTCAGACTGTTGATGTGTGTTGGAACTGGGGCAGGAAATTTGGCTGGTTCTCTGGGGACAGAGATCCCCAAACACCTGAGACCTCAATAGTAGTAATTATTGCCCTGGACCCCTGGACCAAGAGCTCCCCTCCCTGCATGTTGTGGATTGAATCATGTCCTCCCACAACAGATATGTCCAAGTCCTAACCCCCAGTCCTCTGGGTGTAAATCCACTTGGAAACAGGACCTTTGGAGATGCTGTTTGTTAAGGTGTAGCCCAATTTAATGAGGGCGGGCTTTAATCCAATATGTCTGAAGTCTTTATAAGCAAAAGAATTTGGACACAGAAGTAGAGGACAGAAGTAGGAGAAGCCAGAGAGAGAGCGAGAGTGAGAGAGAGAGATGACTGTTTAAACAAGCCAGTGTGTGGTATTTGTCCTAGCCACCCTGGCAAACTAAGATACTCCCTTTCCCAAATCCTCCTACCTCAAAGTTGCTGGGGGGAGAGAATGGATGACCTGGAGGAAGTGTGTGAGCCAAGCCAAGGGCCCAAATCCTGTCCCAACCATCTCCCTCTACATTTCAATCCCTGACCCAAAATACAATGCATTTTCCATCACATGAAGTGCCTCTGAAGGACCAAAGGACATCCAAACTTGTGGCCATCCTCCTCCAGCATCTTCACACTGCCATTTGCCACATGTGAACCTTGCTGGGGTCAGGTGGCCATCCTAAGTGACCAGTGGTCTGCTTGGCTCCCATGCTTGCTCAGAACCCAGGACATTCCAGACCAAGTGCCACATGGCAGATCTGCAAGAATTAGCCTCTCCTGCAATTGAACAACCCTGAATGAGTAGTTTTGCTCAACTGGAGAAGAGGCCTGCTGGACTGGGGCTTGATGGTTCGATGGATGAAGTCTGCAAGCCCCTGATTGTCTCCTGGGCTAAAGTCCTGAACAACACTCTGAGGAGACTGGAGTGTTCACCTTCCCTGCTCAAGTCCTTTCTCACCCAAATCATGCCCATTCTGAAAGATATGGGAGTGAGACCTTGCAGTTTTAATAGACATTGTAATGACCCCTAGTGATGTTGAGCACATTTTCATACTGTTGCTCATGCTGAACTCACTGCAGCTACTCTGATTTATGGCTTACAAAAGAAGAGTCATGGTAGATTGTCTCTTTCAGAGACCTCCACATTGTTCTGAGAACCTCAGCCTGCTCCCAGAGAGATCCCAAACCCCCCAAGAGAGACACATATTCCTGTTCTCAGAGAAACTTCACGTCCCTCCCTCAGTTTCTGCATGACTTACAAGAGAACTGTTGCTCTCCACTGATGAGGAGAATTACACCCCCATACTCAGTGAACCCCCAAATCCCTCAGAGGATCCTACAAATTAATACATATCTAGGTCAGCCAGATCTCAGCCAAAGCCCTCTTTGTTATATAAATTAACCTATCCCTATCTCACCAGAGACAAAGCTTTCACCACAATTTGTAATCACACGGCTTTGTACCCTTTTAGCAGAAATAATATAGCAGTGACATAGTGAATGAGAGCAATGCTAACTAGAAGGGAACACATCATGGGCCACTATGTAAAATGTGACAAAAAAGATGACCAATTCCATTCACTAATGTCATCACAGTCTTTGGGATTCAATTGATCTGTTCAATTCTTTGTTATATCTTATCCGATACACTTCTGTGTATAGAGAATATAAAGTTACAAATATGCAAGGGTGAGAATTACAATGAACCAGGTTGTAGTGAGCTGGAAATTAGATATATTGGTGTGAAGTCATGTTTATTTTATTTTATTATTTTTTTTATAATTTATTTTATTTATTTCTCCCTACCCCCTCATTGTTTATACTTGTTGTGTCCGTTGTCTTCCTTGTTTCTTTAGGAGGCACCCGGAACTGAACCTGGGACCGCTGATGTGGGAGGGAGGCGCCTAATCGCTTGAGGCACCTCCACTCCCTGCTTTGTTGTGTCTCTCCTTGTGTTTTTCTTGTGTCTCTTGTTGTGTCATCGTTTCATCAGCTTGCTGCGCCTGCCTGTTGTGTCAGCTTGCTCTCTTGCTCGTCCTCTTTAGGAGGCACCAGAAACCTCTGCTCTCTGCCTTCTTGTGTTTTTCATCATGTTTTTCCTCCTGTGTCTCTTGTTGCATCAGCCTGACACACCTGCCCGTCTCGCCAGCTCACTGTCTTCTTTAGGAGGCACTGGGCACTGAACCAGGGGCCTCTCATGTAGTAGGAAGCTCAATCGCTTGAGCCACATCTGCTTCCGAAGTCATGGTGTTTAATATACAAATAGATGTAGGAATGACTATTAGGAATGACTATTAGTGAAAGGATGGGAAGGCTGTGAGGCCCTGCAATTGGTGATGGTCTTAGCCTTCCACATCCAGGGCATTGTTGACCCACCAGAGCGCTGCTTCCTTTTGTGGTCTATATCATCACCAGTGTCTTGAGAACCTAGCCAGGAGGTGGTGGCTGCATCAGAGGGGACCCAGCTATGTGGCAGCAGAGGAATCTTGCATTTTCAACTATTGTTTTTGCCCCGAGGCCTCTTCTGAAGCCTTTTTACTCTCTGTATTGTTCTGGGCTACCACGGAGGCTGAGGAGATCTAGCAGCCCAATGGCCTTCCTCTCTCACACTCTTTGTGGGCAAATGGGAAGGAGATGAGACTGGATCCCTGCCCTCTGCTGTGGTGGGAAAACTGGAGTGGAGCTGTATGAGCATGTCATGACATTTCTTTTGGTGCATGAGCTCATAGGAGAGGTCTGGGAGTTCTGGATGGAGCAACTTTCCTAGCTCTTGGAATAGAGGTTTCTCTTCAGAGGCTCAGGCCTTGGCAGGAAGGAAGAGAGGCCTCTGCTCACCTCCAGGGACCTAAATGTGGACTGCCAAACCCAGTGTCATCAGGGCCCTTCTCTGATTGCCCATTTGTGAGCTGGTGGGAGGGACAAATCTTGCCCAGGTAATTGCCCCTGAGGAGCAGTTGTGTAGGGCAGGTCAATGGAGTACAAAGCCAGGCTTCAGGGCAGTTGGGCCAAAGGTAAATCCCACCCCATTTGACCTGCACCTGGGATGCATCTTGGGAAAGTGTTAGCAGATAATGGGTGGGAGGAAAGGGCGTGTACAAATACTTGGAGGATGCAGGTGTGTCAAAAGGCTGCAGCTCAGCAACCCAGACCCTTTGGGCTTTTGTATTTTCTGATACTGGAAGATGTTTGGCACAGGAAAGAGAGGGTTTTATTGGGAGACGCAGACTCCCTTCCTCCGCTCTGGCCACAGTGCCATAGGGATCTACATGGGACCAGGGTCCCTTGAGCAGGAAGTGAAGAAAGGAGTGGGGTATGGGCTCAGGCTTCCCAGCTCCTACCCAAGGTGGCAGCCGAGGGGTCAGGGCCTTTGAGTCCCCTTGCCCTATTCTCTTGTATTGCAGAGAGCAGCTCAGCTCTAAAGAGAAGAGGCCACCCAGATCCTACTTTGATTGAAGTGACTGGTGGTGGGGGGTGGGGGGGTGGGACACAGGCTGGGAGATAACCCAGAAATCCTACTTCATGGTATTTAGCCAAAAGAAACAGATGTTTTGTTGACACAAAACCTTGTATGCCAGTGTTTTAGCTGCTTATTCATATCTTCTAGATAAAGGATGATACAGTTTATCCATTTCTTCTAGCCTTTTTAAAAATATATTTTTTAAGATATATTTTATTTATTTACCCCTCCCCCCCAGCATCATTTGCGCTTGCTGTCTGTTCTCTGTGCTTGTTTGTTGTGTGCTCGTCTTCTTTTTAGGAGGCACCGGGAACCGAACCTGGGACCTCCCATGTGGGAGGGAGGCGTCCAGTGGCTTGAGCCACCTCCACTCCCACTTGTTGTGTCTCTTATTGTGTTTCCTTGTTCTGTCTCTTCCTTGCGTTATCTTTCTGTGTCATCTTGTTGTGTCAGCTTGCTGGGCCAACCCATTGGGTTAACTTGCTATTCCCCCCTCCCCCACTTGCTGTCTATGTCCATTTGCTGGGTGATCTTCTATGACTGTTTTTTTGCCTTCTCTTCTTATTGTTTTCCTCTAGGCTTCACCAGGATTCGATCCCAGGGACCTCCAGTGTGGGAGAGAGGCACCCTTGTCACTTGCACCACATCAGTTCCTGGTTTCTGGTGTGTCTCACCTTGACTCTCCCCTGCGTCTCTCTTTTGTTGCATCACCATCTTGCTGCGTGGCTCACCACGCGGGCCTAGCTCGCCTGCTCGCCTTTTTATTTTACCGGGAGGTCCCGGGAATCGAACCCGGGTCCTTCCCATATGGTAGATGGATGCCCAACCACTTAAGCCACATCTGCTTCCCCTTAACTTTCTGTCTTGCTCATCTTCTTCTTTTTTTATTTTTTTTTAAGATTTATTTTTATTTATCACC
>JAQZBX010057294.1:0-17999 GCA_029593785.1 Cabassous unicinctus
ACACCTAGTATATGTTCAATAAATACTATTTAAGTGAATGCATGAGTTAATGTTTTGCCTGAAACATCATGTTGAGGGAAGAACTTGCTTAAGCAGTGTACCACAGAAATCCATGCATTTATTATTTGACAAATATTTCTTGAGAACCAGCTCCAGGCTCTAGTTTAGGGTTTGGGTACACATCAGTGTATCCTGCTATAGGTAATGGAAACATATATTGGTCATCCAGGCATTGTGTTGAGACTAAAAGATGAGTATAGTCCCTGCCTTCAAATTCTTGTTAAAGAAATAGGTATGAATATTTAGTCACAACCCAGACTGTTACATGCCATTATAGCTCTAAGAAGGGCAATGGTTCTGAGAAGGGCATGCTTAACTCATTATGGAGGGGGATTTGGGAAAGAGTTCCTCTGGATGGGACTTAGGTGTTTTTTCTGTGATGAGTGGGTTTTAGGTGTTTGTTCATTTTTGGTACTAACCTTTAAGAGTGTGTCACAGAAGGATTATCTTTCTGACAGTCATAGCCATCCATATCCACAGGAAGGATATATTTGTGAAGTAGGAGTTTCCACGTCATTTGAGATATTCAAGCAGTAGCTGGTGAGCCCCATTCAACATGTAATGAAGATTTACCCACTGATATGTGTTTTAGACTGGATGGCCTCTGAGGTCACTTTTAGCCCTGAAGTTTTCCTACTCTATGAACTGTCATATGTTACATTAAAAATAATTTTTTATCACACTTTGCTATTTTGCTTTATGGTTGTAAACTATTGCTTACCTAAGTTATGGACTTCTTGAGAGCCTGAGAAGAGGACAGGTGGTGTTCTGGAAAAATCATGGACTTGAAATCTGTTTCAATACCAAAAATCTATGTTCCTTTTAGGCAGGCCATTCACCATCTCTGAGACACAATTTTCACATCCATAAAATTAGTGTAATAATACTGATCCTGGGTGACTGCTGTGAGGATGAGATATAATGTGTGTGCAAAGCACCTTGAGCAGAGTAACACACAAAAGAGATGCACATTTTATTCAATGGTAGTTGTGTTTATTCCATTTTTGAATATAGCTACCCTTTTGATGCCTGGCATTGTAGGTTAGTTGGGTGATACTTGTTGAGTGAAGGGGGAAATGCTCATTGAGATACTGTGGCCCAACAAGTCAGAGAATCAACAGTAACTGATTCTTTTCTCAAAGAGAAGGGAATTTTGCTCTGTGTTCTGTCCTTTTGTAGCTCTTTCTGCTCCATCTTTGCCTCATTCCTTCCGTGACTCTTCAGTGTTCTCTTTAGTTCCTGAATCTGCTTGTGTTTAGATAAATGGATTCTGAGCACCCTCTAGAGACAAAAAAGAGATTTGGCCCACTTGAAAGAAGGTGGATTCTTCTTACATAGTTTTGGTGCAAATGAAATGTGCCAGAAGCAAGTGAGCTGTGGAAAGAGGGGACAAGCAGGGGAGGACCCAGCTTTTCTTAACCTGCCCCCTACATCTGCTCCTGTCTGACCACTGTCACTGGTGTATCCAATCTCCGGGTGGACCTGAAAGCAATGAGCAGGATTCAGAAAAAGGGTTCCACGCTATTCCTGGGCACAAGAGGGCAATTGAGAGTGTGCTCCAATGGACATAACTGAGTCACTAGTTAATTCTGAACAGACCAATGTCCCAGGTCCAGGATTAAATTCACTAAATATGATGCCTGAACTGCTCCTCACAAGATTTCCTGTTCAATCATCAGAAGAAGGGAGGGAAGAACTTGCACAGGGTACCACAGAAAGCAATTCTAACTCTAAAATTTCTCTTCAGATATTTCATCTATTTCATATTCAACACTTTTAAATTTCCACATCATTTCTTACTGTAAATTAACTGAAAGAGAAGACAATGAGAGGTAAGAGAAAGAGGAAGGATGGATGATAAGGAGAAGAGTATGATAAAACATACTTCAGGATTGTTACACCTGAGACAATTAGCAAAAGTTGTTGATTATCTAACTGACAAATCACAATGCTTAAATCCCTTTCCTAAAGAAAATGATGATTTTCTCAAGTCACGGAGTGAGATATTAGGAGATAGAATTGGAACTTCTGACAGGACCACAGTTTTGTAGTTAGGGCCATTAACCTTAACTCATATGTGCCTACAATTCACATTTACATATTGAGCAATTACAAGTAATTGCTAGAGTCTGTGATACATATGCCTTCCATACATTCTCATAAGAGCTGCACAATAGGGAATACAACGTATAGAAGAGAAAACTGAGGCCTGAGGTTCAACATTGGAAAGGGGCAGAAACAGGATGTAAACTCATTTCATTTATATCACTGCACTTTAGTCACTGTGATGCCTTGAAAATGTACTGTATTTGGCATGTTAGGTGATAAAAAGATCCATGCTCTCCACAAGCATAAAATCCATTTAAGGGAACTCAGTATCTATAGGATAGGAGATTAGTTCAAAAAATCTGAGTAGGTGGTTCCTGTAGAGGAAGAACTAATGGAAAAGGCAGGAGAGAACGCTAAAAAAACATGAAAGCATGGGCGATGGACTAGCTTGTTTCATACCAACCCATCATAACTAGAAAATCTAAGCAAAATATAAAAAAGCAATTTGATGACATCAGAGAAATAACACTGTAGTGAGGGCTCAGAATGTCAAGATCCTAGAGAGAAGGGAAGCCCCAAATGATGATTCAATATTTCTTACCATTTTACTCTTTAATGCACTTGCTGATTTAAATGTGGTGGCTGAAGGGCTGAGTAGCTGAGCAGATCTTTCTCCAGAATCACACGAATGAAGGGACAAAAAACAAGATTTGGTGAACTTAAAGGTGTAGAGTCCTAGTAAATATGTCAGGCCCTCACCTGGGACCTCTAAATGTTTACACCCCAGGAGCAAAGGTGAGCAAGAAGGAGACAGACCCTGTCAAACACTGAGCCAACTTTGAAAAAGCTCAAGAAATTATTGGATTAAGGGTATTTTTTCTCTGCTCTAACTTCTTGCTCAAGCAAAATAAGATCCATTCTGGAGGGAAAAATTAATCTAGAGCAGGGCTTCTCAACCTAGACACTACTGAAATTTTGGACCAGATAATCCTTTGTTCTGTGGACTGTCTTGAACTCACAAGCAATGGAAATGCACATATAGGAAATAAAAATAGTGGAATATCAGACATGGATATTTAATAACTCTGAATAATATGGTTAAGAAATTAAATGGCACAATGGAAAATATCAGTGAAGAACTGAAATCTAATAGCAATAACTGAAATTAATAACTCGACAGAAGGGTTTAATAGCAGCCGAAAAAAGATTATTGAACCAAAGGAATTATTACAGGAAAATATAAAGAACAAAGCACAGAGAGATAGAAAGAGGTACATACAAAAAAGAACACAAGACTTACGCTTTTAATTTTGTTCTCATTAGAAATTACAACAGTGATGAGGACTTGAGAAAGCAGAACAAAATAAAATGAGAGATGAGGCACCTGAAAAAATCTTCTTGGAAAACAGAGCTTACCTGTGATCTCCCCCAAACTATTCTTGTATTCAATAATTTTCCTTCCCTTTATTTTTGAGCCCCTAAAACTCTGACTTTGTATTTTGTTGTTCTTCTTGACTCGCAAAGCACACGACAATGAGGTCCAGCTACCAAGGAAGAAAGGCAGCTGCTGTGTAGAGGTAGGGGTCATTTGTAAACTGGATATTTAAACCCTGGCCTGCAAAAGATTGTTTTTCCTTTCTGTTCTTCCTAAAAGTTTATGAACATGAGCTTGCAGCATCTTCCAGTGTTCTCTGCTCAACTGCTCCTTTACTCTGATTTTCTTTTTGGAGATTCCTCCTACCCCTTTTCATATTATTATTATTTTAAATTAGAGAAATTCTAATTTTAAAGAAAAACCATGTAGAAAATACAGAGTTCTCATACACTCTTGGAACATGCAGATTTCCCTATTATTACCATTTAGCACAATGTGGTAACTTTGTTACAATTGATGAAATAATATTATTATAGTTAGACTATTAACTATAATTCAGAGTTTACATTAGAGTTTACTGTGTTGTACTGTTTTGTGACTTTTTAAAGATTTTTATTCTGGTAACATATAAATAGCCTAAAATTTCTGCTTTTAACCACATTCAAATATACAATTCAGTGATACTAATTACATTCACAATTTGTGCTACCATCACCACTACCATCCATTACCAAAAATTTTCCATCACCACAAATAGAAATTCTATACCAATAAAGTCATTAAGTCCTCATTCCCTACTTCCACCCTGACCCATAGTAACCTATACTCTAGTTTTTGGTTCTATGAATTTGCATATTCTGATTATTTCATATAAGTGAGATTATGCTATATTTGTCCTTTTTGTGTTATGGCTAATTTCACTCAAAATTATTTCTTCAAAGTTCATCCATGTTGTAGCGTGTATCAGAAATTCATTCTTTTTAATGACTGATTAATATTCTATTTTAGGTATATACCACATTTTCTTTATCCATTCATCTGTTGATGAACACTTGGTTTACTTTCATCTTTTGGCAATTGTGAATAATGCCACTATGATAATTGGTGTGCCAGTATGTTTGAATGCCTGCTTTCAATTCCTGTGGATAGCTACCTAAGAGTGGGGTTGACCAGTCATATGGTAATTCTATACTAAACTTTCTAGGCAATCACCAAATTATTTTCCATAGTGGTTGTACCGTTTTACATTCCCACTGAATGAATGAGGGTTTCTATTTTTCCATATCCTCTCCAAAACTTATTTTCCATTTATATAATAATACTTATTCTTGTGGTTTTGAAATGGTATCTTATGTAGTTTTGATTTTCATTTACCTAATGGCTAATGATGTAGAGCATCTTTTCATGTACTTACTGGTCATTTGTGTATCTTTTTCGGAGAAATGTCTGTTCATGTCTTTTGCCCATTTTTAAATTGGGTTGTTTGTCTTTTTGTTGTTGAGTTGTAAGATTTTAAAAATATATTCTAGATATTAAACCCTTATCGAATATGTGACTTGCAGTATTTTCTTCCATTCTATAGGGTGTCTTTTTACTTTCATGATAAAGTCCTTTGATGCACAATTTATTAAACTTTTGATGAAGTACTATTTATTTAGTTTTTCTTTTGTTGCTCATGATTTGTTGTAAAGTCTAAGAAACTGCTGCCTAATGAAAGGTCCTCAAGATGCTTTCCTAGATTTCTTCTAGGATTTTATAGTTTTGGGTCTTATATTTAGGACTTTGACCCATTTTAAATTTTTTGTACATGGTGTGAGGTAGGGGTCAACCTTCATTCTTTGGCATACTGCCATTTCCCAGCACCATTGTTGAAGAGACTATTCTGTCCCCATTGAGTGGATTGGCACCCTTGTCAAAAATCAGTTGGCCATAGATGTGATGGTTTATTTCTGAACTCTCAATTCCATTCCACGCCTGTATTTCTTCTAGTAATATGATGCTTGGATTGCTACACTTTTGTAATAAATTTTTTAATTGGCAAGTGTGAGTCTTCAAATGTCATTCTTATTTTTCAAGATGGTTTTCGCTATTCAATGCCTAGTAGTACCCTTCCACATATGTTTGACGAATGGCTTTTTCAATTCTGCAGAGAAGGGCATTGGAATTATGTTTGGGTTTGTATTGAATCTATAAATAGCCTTGGGTAGAACCGACATCTTATCAACTGTCCCAAGTACGGCAAGGAGCTGTGTAAAAACAACAGCTTCCTACTGAACTGAAGTGGATATGTCAGGCCAAAGAAAGACTCTGACAAGTCCAGCTTGGCGAGTAATGAGCATTTATTTAGGGCCCTTACTGAGGGTTCTCATCCTTGGTGGCAGAAGGAAAGAAAGTATTTTCCAAGCTCAATCATCCACTCTTACCACCAGAGGAAAGGGGTCTTTTATGGGGCATGTTTACTGAGGGGGAGCCACCTTCTAAAGAATGCAGTAACAAGTCTTGACAATAATTACCAAGGCACGCAGGGGATGCACATGACTATTAAACGAAACAGATCCTAAAGAAACAGATGTTTTCAGCAGGGCAGAAGTTATACATTGGTAGAAAGGTTTATTCATCTAGGAATGACCAGGCAGTTTGTGGTAAACAAATAGCCATGGCAGATTTCTGGAAAAAACAGGTTAAATATCCTAGTACAAGATCTGTTTATCAGTCACCAGTTCACAACTAGTTCCTGAGGCTTGACTTTCTAACTAGTCTGGAATGCTGCTACTATTTGGAGTGGGGGAAAAAACTGTAAGGGTTGGGGGAGAAATGCAAAGTCATATATGCCACATCAATATTTAGTCTTCCAATCCAAGAATGTGGAATGTCCTTCCATTTATTTAGAACTTCTTTGATATCTTTTAGCAGTGTTTTGTAGTTTTCTGTGTACTAGTCATTTACTAAAAGGATAAATTTTATCTTAGGTGTTTGATTCTTTAATTTACTATTGTAAATGGAATTTTTTTTCTTAATTTCCTTTTTGGATTGTTCATTACTAGTGTATAGAAACACTACTGATTTTTGAGTGTTGATCTTGTACCCTATCTCTTTGCTGAGTTTATTAGCTCTAGTAGCTTTGTTGTGGATTGTTCAAGATTTCTTATATATAAGATCATATCATCCAAAAATAGGGAAAGTTTCCTTTCTAATTTGATGTCTATTATTTCTTTTTCTTTCCTAATCGCTTCAGCTAGAACTTCAAGTACAATGTGAATAGCAGTGGAGACAGTTGGCATCCTTATCTTGATCCTGATCTTAGGGAGAAAGCTTTTAGCCTTTCACCATCAAGTAGGATGTTAGCTGAGGATTTTTTATATATGTTCCTTATCATGTTGAGGAAACTTCCTCTATGCTTACTTTTCTGAGTGGTTTTATTTTTTTGTTTCTTTTTCTCTTTATTATTTTTTTTGAAGAAGCTTTAAATTACATATATGTTACATTGAAAATATAGGGGATTCCCATATACCTCACCCCTTCCCCCTCCCACACTTTTCCTCATTAACAACATCTTTCATTAGTGTGGTACATTTGTTCCAATGATGAACACATATCGAAGCATTGCTACCCACTATGGTCTGTAGTTTACTTAATGGTTTACACTTTGCACCGCACAATTTTATTGGTTTTGACAAAATGTATAATGGCCTGTATCTGTCATTGCAATGTCCTGCAGAACTATTCCAACGTCCCCAAAATGCCCCATGTTACACCTAGTCTTCCCTCTCCCTCCCCTCAGAACCTCTGGTGACCAATGCTTTTATATAAATGATACAAGTTCTTCCATTACTAGAATAATAAGTCTACTTTAGTCCATAGTTGCATTCCCCCCATATATTTGTTCATTCCTCAATGTTGAGGATTTGGGGATGGTGATGCCCACTCTGCTTCCAGTTGAGTGGGGGCTTAGATCCCGTGGGGCAGGTGGATGGAACTGTCTGGCTTGCAGTTGTAAATGCTCTCTGTTTTGGAGGAATGAGTGTTGTCCATCATCATCCTTTTGTTAATTGTCCTGGGTGAGTCCGATGAATTGGAGGGCAGGTATTGGCTGCAACTCTGCTGAGATTCAGGGCTCAACCAGTGTATGAACAGCCAGAAGATTTAAATATCTGGAACACATATTTAATGGGTATAATGCTAATTATAGGTTGAAATAAAAGGGGCATAATAACCATGTGTAGGAAAATTATAAATGAGTCAAACTTTGATACATTGGGGGGATAGGTTAACATATATTCCAAGGTAAGGCCAACAGACAGGGTGCCAAGTTCCTGGGGTTGTCCGCCCTGCCTATAGTGTTCAGATGCCTCCAGAGCCCTCAGGAACCCCCCTGCTTGAGGCACTGTTTACTGTGGCAGTCAGTGAGATCCTCCTAAGATGTGCATATGTGTAATCTCTGGAATGACCTCCCGACTCACTTTGAAATCTCTTAGCCATAAAAACTCATTTGTATTTAGTATTTCTTCCTTTTGGTCAAGGTCTTTTTCCAAATGCATCACTAGTTCTCACCTGGTAATAATCCCTTGGTACCAGGGATGCTCATTCTTGGGAGTCACGTCCCATGCTGGGGGGAAAGTAGTGAGTTTATATGCCCAGTTTGGCTTAGAGAGAGGCCACATTAGAGCAACGAGGAGGCTTTCAGGAGGTAACTCTCAGGCAATATATAATACTAGGCTAAGCTTTAATTTCTCAAGAACAAGGTTCATAAGTACAAGCATCAATATCTAGGGTCTGGTGTATTGGTCTCCTTCACTAGGCACTGCCCATGTACTCTAGGGATTCTTGCCACTCTATTAGAGAATGTAGCAGGACTCTCCAGGATGGGAATTCTGTATTCTTTCAGTTATTGTGTGGGTCTCCACCCGCCAAGACAACACCCCATGACCACTTGAACACATTCAAATCCCATAGAGGCATGCCCCAGGAACACCCTTCCCCACACATGCCCCCCGCCCCACCACCCCTCACCAGTGATCCTCCCCTGCCACAGTCATGACTCTTCTGTAATCCAAAACCTGCCCCAAAATAAAAATAAAAATAAAATAATTTAAATATATAAAAAATTTAAAAAATTTGTTTGCATTGTGTCTTTCATTCCCATAAGGTCTGTTATCTTTTATGTATAGTGACAATTTCTTCTATATGTTCCCTCAGTGTCTTTTTTTTTTCCACTCTATTTTCAAAGAAGCTTTAGGTAGCAAAAAAGTCACATAGAAAATATAGGGGATTCCATATACACCACCCCTCCCCCTCTCACATTTACCCCTATTAATAATATCTAACATGAGTATGGTACATTTGTTAAAATTGATGAACAAATATTGAAGCATTGCCACTAACCATGGTCAACAATTTACATTATGGTTCACATTCTGTATTGTATACTTTTATAAGTTCTAACAAAATGCATAATAGCCTGTATTCATCATTGCAAGATCATGCAGAACAATTCTCATGCCCTAAAAATGCCCCGTGCTACATCTATTTTTCCCTCCTCCTCCCCTGGAACCCATGGTAACCACCAGGTTGCAATTTTTGAAGAATAAAGTTCATAGTTACATGCATAAATATTGAGGGCTTGATATATTGGTCCATCTTCATTTGTTAGGCATTGTCTATGTTTTTGAGAGACGCTTGCCCCTCTTTTTGAGAACCTAGCAAGACTCCCCAGGATAGGAGTTTAATTTTTTTTGCTTATTGTGTGGGTCTCCACCCACTGAGATAACACCCTATGACAAGATGATCATTTTCATATTCCGTAGAAGCATGCCCCAGGTACATCCTTTTCCACATATCCCCCCACCCCCAATGTCCTGCACCAATAACCCTCCCCTGCCGTATTTGCTAAAGGAACATTCCCACCATTGTAGTTTTAACCACAGCCTGCAAGTCCCTTTATTATGTTGAGGAAACTTCCTCTATTCCTACTTTTCTGAGTGTTTTCATGAAGGAAGTATACTGGGTTTTGCCAAATGCCTTTTCTGTGACAATTGAAATAGTCATGTTTTTTCCCTTTGTTCCTCTAATGTATTATATTCATTGAATTTCTTATGTTGAACCTCCCTTACAAACCTCGGATAAATCCCACTTGATAGTGATGTATAATTCTTTTACTCTGCTTCTGGATTGAGTTTGCTAGTATATTGTTGAGGATTTTTGCATTTATAGTCATAAGGGATATTGGTCTGTAATTTTATTTTATTTTTCTATCTTTATCTGGCTTTGGTTATTAAGGTAATATTAGCCTTATAGAATGAGTTAAGGAATGGTCCCTCTTCTTCAAGTTTTTGGAATAGTTGACCAGGATTGACTTTAATTCTTCTTGGAAAATGTAGTAAAATTCACCAAAAAGCCATCTGGTCCTGGATTGTCTGGGGGATGCAGTTTGATTATTGATTCAATCTCTTTACTTGTTATAGATATGTTGAGACCTTCTATTTCTTCTTGAGACAGTATAGGTAGTGTATTAGTCAGGGTTCTCTCGGGAAACAGAATCAACAGGAGATATCTGTCAATAATATGAGATTTTATAAGAGTCTCTCACACGACCGTGGGGATGCACAAGTCCAGATTCCGCAGGCAGGCTGCAAACCAGGGGCTCCGATGAAAGTTCAATAAAAGGTCTTTGATGACTTTCTGGGAGGAGTTGGCTGTCCAACAACGAGCTGGGAAATTCTCTCTGAATGTTGTAATCACTTCCCCTTTTAAGGCATTCAACTGATTGGATAAAAACATCACCCATTGTTGATGCAATCTCCCTGATTGATGCAGATGTAATCAGCCATCTACACAGTAAACTCACTTGTGATCAAGGTCCATAAATGCTCTTTTATTACAATTAGCCCAGTGCTTGCTGGACCAAACACCTGGACACAATTACCTGGCTGAGTTGACACATTAGCCTAACCATCACAGGTAGTTAGTGTGTAAAATTGTTCATGTACCCCGCTAAAATCCTTTCTATTTCTGTGGGGTCAGTAGTAATGCCCCCTGTAATTTCTTTCCTTTTTTAATTAGGGGAGTTGTAAGTTTACAGTAAAATCATTCAGAAAATACTGAGTATGCACCCCCCCCCATTATTAATACCTTGCATTCCTGTGGTACATTTGTTACAACTGATGAAAAAATATCCTTAGAGTTGTACTATTAACAGTGGTATATGGTTTACATTGTGATTCACTGTGTGGTACAGTCCTATGTGCTTTTAAAAAAATTTTGTTCTAGTAACTTCTACACAACATATTTCCTCTACTAAGCACATCCAAATATAGAATTCATGCTGTTAATTGCATTCAAAATGTTATGCTACCATCTCCACCATCCATTACCAAAACTTTGCATCACCCAAATAGAAACTCTGTACAATTACAATTTAGTCATTAACTCCCCATACCCTAGCCCTAGCCCAGCCCCTGGTAACTTCTATATTCTAGCTCTGTCTCTATAAATTTGCTTATTCTAGTTATTTCATACCTGTGAGATCTTACAGTCTTTGCCCTTTTGTGTCTGGCTTATTTCACTCAACATGATGTCTTCAAGGTTCACCCATGTTGTTGCATGTATGCAAATTTCATTCATTTTGAATTTGCATCCTTGCTCTATTTTTCTCTATCAGTTGAGGTAAAGGTTTGTTGATTTTATTGGTCTTTTCAAATAAACAACTTTGGTTTTGTTCACCTTCTCTAGTTTTTTTTAAACATATTTTTTATTTTTTCTAAAAGATACTTAGATTACATAAAACATTTTTAAATATAAGGGATTCCCATATGCTCCACTCTCCACAGCTCCCACTTTCTCCCACATTAACAACTTCTTTCATTGGTGTGGTACATTCATTGCAATTGATGAACACATTTTAGGGCATTGCCACTAAGCATGGATTATAGTTTACATTGTAGTTAACACTCTCTTCTGCACATTTTTGCAAGTTATTACAAGATATACAATGGCCTGTATCTGTCATTGCAATGTCATTCAGGATAATTCCCAAGTCCTGAAAATGCCCCTAAATTTCACCTACTTTTCCCTCTCCCTCCCCTCAGAACCTCCAGTGGCCACTGCTTCCACATCCATGATAAAAGCTCTTCCATTGTTAGGATCACAAGTCTGCAGTAGAACAACTGTAAGTCTACTCTAGTCCATCGTCCATTCCCTAATCCTGAAGATTCTATGATAGTGATGCCCACTCCACCTCTAATTGGGAGGGGGCTTAGATCCCATGGGGCAGATGGACGGGACTTTCTTGCTTGCAGTTGCCAGCTCTCTCTGTTCCTTGAGATGGTCGTTGTCAGTCATCATCTCCTTGTTAGTTGTCCTGGATGAGTCCAATGAACTGGAGAGTAAGTGTTGCAAGACTGTTGAGATTCAGGGCCCAACTGGCACATGGACAGCCCAAAGATTTAAGTCTCTTGGACACACAACTATCAACTCTAGTACTAACTATAGGTTTAAATAGAGGGGCAGCAGAGCCATGTGTAGAGAAAACATAACTGAGTCCAACTCTATCACACTGGGGAGCATAAATTCCAAAGTAGGGCCCATTGGCAGGGTGCCAAACTCCTGAGCTGTCTGCCTTGCCTATAGTGTCTGGATGTCTCCAGAGCCCCCAGGAGCCCAACTATTTGAGATAATATTTACTTTTGCAGTCAATAAGTTCCTGCTGAGATGTGCATAAGCATAAGCTCTGAAATGACCTCCCAACTCACTTTGAAGTCTCTTAGCCATATACATTCATTTGTCTTTACCCTTTCCATCTTTTGGTCAAGTTCTTTTTTCACTTGCATTGTTAGTTGGTTCTTGGTAGTAATCCCTCAGTGCCAGGGAGGCTCATGCTCGGGAGTCATGTCCCACACTGGAGGGAAGGTAATGCATTTATATGCTGGTTTTTGGTTTAGAGAGAGGCCACATTTGAGCAACAAGGAGGCTTTCAGGAGGTTACACTTAGGCACCTATAATTCTATGCTAAATTTCAATTTCAAAAGTAAAGGTTCATAAGTACAGTCACCACAGTCAAGGGCCCATCAATGGTCCATCCTCCTTCAGTAGTCACTGCCCCTGTACTCAGGGGATTCTTGCTGTTGCATTAGAGAATGTGGCAGAGCTGTCCAGGATGAGAATTTGATATTTCTTTGGTTACTGTGTGGATCTCCACCCACTGGGACAATGCCCCATGAACACTTGAACACATTCATATGCCTTATAGGTACGCCCCAGGTAAACCTCCTCCCATGCACCCCCCATCTCTGATACTCTGCACCAATGATCCTCCCCAGCCACAGTTGTAACCCTTCTGTGATCCAAAACTTCTTCAAAATTGAAGCCAACAAAATAATCGAATACAATTAATAGGAAAATGATATAATATTGATGGTTTAAAAAATAAATTAAATACAAAAAAATATTTTAATTTGAAATAATATAAAAATAAAAAATATAAAATTAAAATTTTTTAAACATTATGTCTTTCATCACCATAAGATCTATTGTCTTGTATGTACAGTGACATTTGCTTCCATTTATTTGCCCATCTTATTTTTTTCATTTTGTCTTCAAAGAAGCTTTAGGTTACAGAAAAGTCATGTACAGAATATAAGTGATTCCCATATACCCAATGTCCTCTCCCTTTACCCCTTTCTCCTATTAATAACATTTTACATGTGGATGGTGCATTTGTTACTGTTGATGTACAAGTATTGAAGCATCGCTACCAACCATGGTCAATGATTTACATTGTGGTTTACATTTTGGATATTTATAGATTTTGATGAAGTTTGACATGGTCTGTATCCATCCTTGCAGGATCATGTAAAACAAGTCCATTGCCCCAAAAATGTCCCATGTTCCATCTATTCTACTCCTCCCTCCCTCTGTCCTTGGGACCCATGGTAACCACCAAGATTAACTCATTGAAGGACCAGATTCATAGTTACTTGCAACAACATTGAGGGCTTAACATACTGGCCTGTTCTCCCCTATTAGACACTGCTTATGCTCTCAAGAGACTCTCGCCCCTCCATTTGAGATCTTCACCAGGATTTGATCCTGTGAACCACCAATGTGGGAGAGAGGCGTCCTACCACCTGCGCCACCTTAGTTCCTGGTTTTTTGGCACATCTTACCTTGGCTGTCCCTTGTGTCACTCTCCTGTTATGTCATCATCTTGCTGCATGGCTCGGCGGGGCCTGACAGTGCACCCGCTCGTGGGGCCTGACAGCACACTTGCACACAGGATCTGATGGCTCACCCGTGCATGGGGCCTGATGGCACATCCATGCGCAGGCCCTGGGGGGCTCACCTGCTCACGGGGCCTGGCGGCGCACGCGCACATGGGGCCTGACGGAGAACTCGCTGGCGGGGCCTGGTGGCGCACCCACACGTGAGGCCTGGCAGCGCACCCGCTCACGGGGCCTGGGTGCCCACTCGCCTTCTATAGTTTTCTTTATTTTTTTTACGAGGAGGTCCTGGGGATCAAATCCAGGTCCCTCCAAATGGGAGATGGACGCCCAACCGTTTGAGCCACATCCGCCCTCCCTCCCCACCATACAGTTTTGACCACTGTAGCTTTGTAGTAATTTTTTTTTTTGGGGGGGTTGGTTAAGAGTTTTTATTTTCACATCTTTTTTTTTATTTCTGTAAATGCTTTATTTACTTTTTTTTTTTTTTAAATAGATACTTAGATTATATAAATGTTACGCAAAAAATTTAGGGATTCCCATTCCCATATGCCCCACCTTCCACACCTCCCACAACCTCCCACATAAACATCTTTCATTAGTGTGGTACATTAATTACAATTGATAAACACATCCTGGGGCTTTGCCATTAAGCATGGACCATAGTTCACATTGTAGACCACACTCTCTCCCACACAGCTCTGCATGTTATATGATGGCCTATATCTGTCGTTGCAATGTCACTCAGGACAAATCCCATGTCCCTCAAAAGCCCCTGTATTACAACTGCTTTTTCCTCTTCCTGTCCCCAGAGCCTCCAGTGGCCACTGGCTCCACATCAATGTTGTAATTTCTTCCATTGCTTGAATCACAATATGTATATAGTAGAATACCAGTAAGTCCACTCTAGTCCATAGCTCTTCCCCCCATCCTAAGGAGTCTGGGATGGTGATGTCCACTCCACCTCAAATTGAGAGGAGGCTTATATCCCATGGGGAAGATGGATGGGATTATCCTGCCTGCAGCTGCAGACTCTCTCCATTCCCTGGGATGGCTGTTGACCATCATCATCTCCCTGCCAGTTGTCCTGGGTGAGTCCAGTGAGCTGTAGAGTAGAAGTTGCTGCTCCACCGAGGTTCAAGGCCCAGCTGGCACATGGACAGCCCAAAGACTCAAGTCTCTGGACATACGCCTACAAACTCCAGCACCAAGTATAGGTTAGAATGGAAGGGACAGATGAGCCATGTGCAGGGAAGACATAGTTGAGCCCAACTTTGTCACGCTCAGGAGCACAAACTCCAAAGTAGGGCCTGCTGGCAAGGCACCAAACTCTGGACCTCTCTGCCCTGACATAGGACCTGAGTGTCTCCAGAGCCCTCAGGAACCCCACTATTTGGGGTGATATCTACTTTGGAATTCTATGAGATTCTACTGAGATGTGCGTAAGTGTTACCTCTGGGATGACCTCCTGACTCATTTTGAAGTCTCTTAGCCATATAAACTCATTTTTCTTTACCTTTTCCCCCTTTTATTCAAGGTCTTTTTCCAGTAGTATTGCCAATTGGCACTTGGTAGCAATCCCTTGGTGTGTTTTAAAGTCAGGCAGTGTGATTCCTCTGATTTCATTTTTCTTTTTCAATGTATCTTTGGCTATTCAGGGGCCCTTGCACATCCAAATTTCATAGTTAGCTTTTCCAATTCAGTAAAAAATGCTGTGGTAATTTTTATTGAGATTGTGTTAAATCTGTAAATCAGTTTGGGTAAGATAGACATCTTAATGATGTTTAGTCTTCCCTATCCATGAACAAGGAATATTCTTGCATTTATTTAAGTCTTCTTTGATTTCCTTTAACAGTGTTGTGTAGTTTTCTGCATATAAGTCATTTACATCTTCAGTTAAATTTTTCCTAGGTATTTGATTCTTTTAGTTGCTATTGTAAATGGGATTTTTTTCTTGAGTTCCCCTACAGATTGCTCATTATTGGTGTACAGATGTGCTACTGATTTTTCCACATTGATCTTATAACCTGTCACTTTACTGAACTCATTTATAAGCTCTAGAAGCTTTGTTGTAGATTTCTCAGTGCTTTCTATGTATAAGATCATGTCATCTGCAAATAGCGAAATTTTTACTTCTTCCTTTCCAATTTGGATGCCTTTTATATTTTTTTCTTGTGTAAGTGATGGAACAAGAACTTCTAACACAATGTTAAATAAGAGCAGTGAGAGTGGACATCCTTGTCTTGTTCCCGATCTTAGAAGGAAAGCTTTTAGGATTTCACCACTGAATATGATGTTAGCTATGGGTTTTTAATATATACCCTTTATGATGTTGAGGAAATTTTCTTCTATCTTTTGCAGTGTTTTCATCAAGAAAGAGTGCTGTATTTTGTCGATTGCTTTTTCTGTGTCTATAGAGATGATCATGTGATTCTTTTCTTTTGATTTTGGTGTATTACATTGATTGATTTTCTCATGTTGAGCCATCCTTACATTCCAGGGATGAAACCCACTTAGTCATGGTGTATAATTTGTTTGATGTGTTGTTGAATATGATTAGCAAGTATTTTGTTGAGGATTTTAGCATCTAGGTTCTTTAGAGAGGTTGGTCTATATCTTTCCTTTCTTGTGGTTTCTTTGTTTGGCTTTGGTTTTAAGGTGATGTTGGCATCATAGAATTTGTTAGGCAATGTTCCCTCCACCTCCATTTTTTGGAACAGGTAGAATTCACCTTTGAATTTGTCTGGTCCTGGGTTCTTCTTAGTTGGGAGGTTTTTGATGACTGATTCTATCTCTTTACTTGTAATTGATTTGTTAAGTTAATCATTTTCTTCTTTTGTCAATGTAGGGAGCTTGTGAGTTTCTAGGAATTTGTCCATTTCCTCTAAATTATCCTTTTCGTTGGTGTATAATTTTTCAAAGTATCTTCTTATGATACACTTTATTTTAGTGGGATCAGTGGTGATATCCTCTTCCTTATTTCTTATTGCAACTTCTCTCTTTTTTTCTTTGTTAGTCTAGCTGAGGGTTTGTCAATTTTATTAATCTTCTCAAGGAACCAGCTTTTGGTTTTATTTTTTTCTAGTGCTTTCTTATTTTTAATTTCATTTAGCTCTGCTCTAATCTTTGTTATTTCCTTCTTTATACTTGCTATGGGGTTAGTTTGTAGTTCTTTTTCTAATTCCTCCAGGTGTACAGTTAGGTGTTTAATTTTAGCTCTTTCTTCTTTTTTAATATAGGCATTTATGACTATGAATTTTCCTCTCAGTACAGCTTTTGCTTCATCCCATAGGTTTTGATATGTTATGTTGTCATTTTCATTCGTTTCAACGTAGTTACTGATTTCTTTTGCAATTTCCTCCTTGACATACTGATTGTCTAAGAGTGTGTTGTTTAACTTCCGTGTCTTTGTGCCTAATCAGGTTCTCTGGCCCTTACTGATTTCCAGCTTCATTCCATTGTGGTCAGAGAAATTGCTTTTTATAATTTCAATCTTTCTGAATTTGTTGGGAGGTGTTCTGCGGCCTAGCATGTGGTCTATCCAGGAGAATGATCTATGTGCAGTAGAGAAGAATGTATATCCCACTGTATTTGGGTGTAATGTTCTGTATGTGTCTATTAGATCCAGATCCTCTAATATATTGTTCAAAGTCTTTGTTTCTTTATTGATTCTCTGTCAAGATGTTCTTTCTAATGGTGATAATGGTATCTTAAAGTACCTCACTATAATTGTAAAGGCATCTATTTCTCCACTTAGTTTTTCCAATGTTTGCCTCATGTATTTTGAGGCACCCTTGTTAGGTGCATAAATGTTTATAATTGTCCTTTCTTCTTGCTTGATTTCCCTTTTTATTAATATATAGTGTCCTTCTTTGTCTCTTACAATAGTTTTGCATTTAAAGTTTATTTTGTCCAATATTAGTGTACCTACTCCCACCTTTTGGTTATTGTTTGCATGTAAAGTTGTTTTCCAACCATTCACTTTTAGCCTCCTTGCATCTCTGGGTCTAAGGTGAGTTTCTTGTAGACAGCATATAGATGGGTCATATTTCCTTATCCATTCTGCCAATCTGTGTCTCTTGATTGGAGAGTTTAAGCCATTAACATTTAATGTTATTACTGTCATGGAATTACTTATATTAGTCATGTTTTCTTTAAGTTTATGTATGCCATATGTTGTTTTTATTTCTCTTTTTATCTTTTGAGTTATTCTTACACTCTCCTCCAACTCTGTCTCTCCTATTTTTTTCCTTTCAACCTGCAGAACTCCCTTTAGTATTTCTTGAAGGACAGGTTTCTTA
>JAQZBX010057295.1:0-17998 GCA_029593785.1 Cabassous unicinctus
TAATTTCAAGAATGTTTGCCCTTACTTATTAGAGCTTTTTTTATAATTGCTGCTTTAAAATTCTTTGTTATATAGTTCCAACATCTATTTCATCTTAATATCAACAATTTAACAATGTTCTTTTCCTTTACATGTTGAACTTTTCCTTGCTCTTTATATTTCAAGTAGTTTTATATTGTATCCTATAAATTTCAAATGTTTAATAATGTGACTCTGGGCCTTGTTAAATACTATGGAGATTACTGAAATTTTTGAAATCACGAGAATTTTCCCAGTTTTATTTAGGATTCAAGTTCTGACCAGTCTGCATTTCAAGAATCTGAATAGAAAAATTGGGTGAGTTTTAAGGTTTTACCTATGTATTAGTCAACCAATAGGGTGCTGATGAAAAGTACTAGAAATATGTTGGTTTTTATGAGGGGTATTTATTGGGGTAGAAGTTTATAGTTACAAGGCCCTAACGAGTCCAACTCAAGGTTCCATAAGAAATACTTTCTCACCTATGGTTGTTGCCATGTGTTGATGCAAGATGGTGGGCAATGTCTGTGAGGGTTCAGCCTTCCTCTTTCTTTTAAGACTCTGTAGGCACAGCTTCTTCTGAACTCAGCTGTAGATTGGAGGGCTCATCTCTCTTCCAGGGGCTTGTTTTTTTCCAGGCTCAGTTGCTCTGGTCTCTTCACGAGGACAGCTGTAAACTCTCAGGTGAATGGCTCATTTCTTTCCAGGGCTCCATGATCAAAACTAAGTTCTCTCCTCTGCCATGTCTTTTTCTGTGTTCTCCTGTGTACCTCCTTCTGTGTGAGAGTCTGTTCTATCAGCCATCCAAGGGGGCTGGGACTCAACATTGAGTCACACTCTAATGATGTCATTGAATCAAAGCCCTAATCCTGATTCAATAATGTAAAAGTGAAACCTCTGAATTTAATTCAATCAAATGGGTATCATGCCTAGAGGAACAGACCAGTTTACACACACAATCAATATCTCTTTGTGGAATTCATAAATAATATCAAACTGCCACAAATTAATTTTATTAATATGTATTTCAATTAACAAATTCCATGATGATTTCATAAAATAGTAATTTTACTTGATTCTTTCATATCAGATATAAATTATGCTATACAGAATAAGATGAAGGCACAAAGCAAGACAAATATCAAAAATGTTTACTTATTACTTTATTTCATTCTCTATGAGTGTGTGGATTTATCCACTCTACCTAAATCTAGTAACAATTATTTGAGCAATTAATTCTATGAGTAGCAATGGAAAGTGATAGAAGACACACATTGGGACATTGGAGAATTTGGAAAATCTACATGACCCCATAATTTGTCATATCAAAGTGCTTAGAGCTTCAAGATTCTGAGTCAAGGCTACATATGAAAATAATATTTTTTGATAAAGCTTGGAAGATGACTACAAGATCAATGTCAGTCCAGATGAATAAAGAACATTGAGCCTTTTAATAATATAAGCACACTTAATATTCATGGGATCACTGCAATTATTCTTAAAGAATGGCCCAAAGATGATTAATAGGAAGAGAGAAGATATAGAATGCTAGAATTGAATAGTGAAGAAATGCAGAGTAAGTGGATATTACCTTTTACAGTAGAACACAATTAAATGTGATCACCAGTCTTGAGACATTTTTGGGGGGACGTAACAGGAATGCACAGAGCTGAGGTATATTGTGGAAAAGATTAAACATTAATGTTGATTTGAAGTTGTGTATAACATATGTTGTAGTCCATGGAAAAGGTTTTGATTTCTAAGTAACAAAATGAGAAAATCAAGGGAAAATGGTGAGCAACATACACTCAGAAGTGACAGGCCTCTATTCACAATGAATCCAAGTGTTAATCTTCATGAAAATGAAGAGCCTGATTTTTGCCATTTTAAACTGGGTAGCTAGGAAACATTGATATTATTGTTAAAAAATATATAGAATAATCTATAAGAGGTTTTTGCATGTACACATGTGGTAGAGTATGATAATTTCTGTGTTGAACATGCTGACATTAAAACAATATTATTGTGAAATTAGATAAATAAGGTCAGAGATATAGATATGCAAATGATATAATTAATAGGACAGGTGAAATGAAAATGCATTGGTCCCATGAAAATGGGCAACATGGTGAAAAGTAGAGTAAATGAAAATCAAAGTTGAAGAAGAGGAAAAGTGAAATGATAATGTTAACAAGGCATATGAGGAAAAGAAGGGAGGCAATTAAGGTAAATAAAGTAAGAGGACTATTTAGAGATGGTTTTATATAGATATACACATATAAATAAAATAGGTATAGGTGTAAAATATAAAAATACAAATGATATAGATGATAGATGTAACTGTATAGAGCGAGACAGAGACAGAGATAGAGATAGATTTACTGTTGGCTACCAATATGGACACAGGTAATGTGACCCCAGATATTATATTTACTTAACCCAGGTCTATTTATACCACTTATACTACTGTTATTAAGAGTTCTCTGTTTTGCTCTCAGAAATGCTATATTTGGGTGATTATTTTTAAACTTTCCCAATGCACCAAGATAGATGTCATAAATACATGGACATAACAATAAGTATATGTATGTGTCTGTGTGTATATGTGTACCTTTATATATATGTATGTGTGTGTATTATATAGATAGATATCCAGTTGCAGATGTTCTTTCGATACATTCTTCCAATTCTTCCTAGGAATTCATTCTAATGAAGTGCTAAATAAGTTCTTTGTCACTATTATGTTTGCTGTAACATAAAATTTTTGAGAACTCCTTTAACCTCTGTGTTTCTCAAGCTGTAGATTATGGGATTTATCATTGGAGTGATAATCACATACAGCATTGAGATGAGTCTGTCTCTGGCCGGGGAGTGTTGACTGGATAAGGGACACAAATGGTTAAATAGCATTGTGCAGTATAACAGTCAGACCACAATGAGGTGAGAAGAGCATGTGGAGAAGGCTTTGTTCTTCCCTTCAGCTGACTGGATCTTTAGGGTTGTGGATATGATGTAGATGTAGAAATAAGAGTGATCAGAAAGGCATTGATCCCCAAGATCTTTCCTATCACTGAAACCAGCATCTTTGCCACATACGTGGAAAAACAGGAGACAGACACCACTGGCTGAATGTCACAATAATACTGGTTAATCTGATGGGACTCACAGAAAGACAGGCGGAAGGTGAACACCATATGCAGGAGGGAGTTTAGAAACCCTACTGCCCAGATTACAGTTGGCACAGCATACCTTGGTCATGATGAGGGTGTAAAGAAAAGGGAAACATATGGCCACATATCAGTCATAAGCCATGATGGCGAGAAGGAGGACCTCAGTTCCTGCCAGTGCCGCGATAAAATAGAGGTGCAAAGGACACCCAAAAAAAGAAATGCTTTGCTTCTCAGTCAAGAAATTCTCAAGCATCTTGGGAATCTTAGCTGATGGGCATAATATGTCTCAGAGGGACAGATTTGTCAAGAAGTAATACATTGGTGTGTGGGATTTTTTCTCAGTCCCAATGGCCAGGAGAATGGTGCAGTTTTGCAACAAGGTGACCTGATAGATGACAGCCAAAAACAGGAAGAGAGGATAGCGCACTTTGAGAGATCAGAGAGCCCTAAGAGGAAAAACTCCATGGTGGTGAGATTGTAGATGTCCTTCTCCTCTCTCCACACAGGCCTTTCTGAGGCAAATGAAAGAAACATACAAAGTTAGAGTAAAAAATCTAGGTGATTATTGAAGATCAACTGACAGAAAATAGTTTGGCCCTGGTCGAGGATGAAATGGTTTATCTCTATTTTCATTACAGATCTCAAAATAGAAATACTGATAAAAATATCTCATCATTTATGATATTTATATAAATTCACCTTAGGTCTATAACTAGAGGTGAAACTTTTGTTGATCCTTCAGGAGCCTTTGTGTTTTCACTTTTCAGTGAAAATTGATGGTACATCCTCCACATCTGCTTCGGCAGTTTGCATTTTTGGTTTGTGTTATCTCAGTGATTATAGTTCTATGCACTGTCTAACCATTAAGTACATTAAGAGAGAAAATGTATGTTATTCTTGAATGTAAATTTTAATGATGGTGAGAAATAGCAGGCACCTAGTGAAAGACTGATATGTGTTTTTTCAGTGACATACAAAGGAATCATGTGTTGCCTACTTTGACAAAGTGTTGCCAATGAAAAGGAATAAATATGTCAATAATTCTATAATTTCAAAATCATAATCATTTAAAAATGAAGAGTAATGTTATATTCTCAAAATATAAACTTAATACAAATTAAATTAGACCTATAAAATAGAAATGAAATTTATTTGGGTGTGTCTGAAGTTTAACCCATCAAAAACATACCTATTTTCATATATATTCAAATCCCTTTCCCACTGCAATTTCAGTATTTGGATACATGTCATCTAAAATTTGTATATGCTAGGTCATATTGTTTTCATTTACCTTTGTTTTCCATTCTAATTACATTTCAGCAAAGTAGGGAGCGCATTTATAACAAAGTTTATGATTATTTACAATAATAATTATTTCAATGAATGTAAACAAAATAATTTATGCAGATTTTTTTTCAGACACTTTAAAAACTAATATATACTCTTTTAAAAAACATCACATGTGTAGGCCAGAAACTCCACACAGAAAATACGCTTCAAAAATAAAATGTCAAAATAATTTTATGGTTCTCCTAAACTAATTCTCACTCCTTATTTCTTTATCTGTTAGTAATTTTCAGTGATTTTTGGCTTATATAAAATGTGTAGCATAAATAATGCAAAGTATAAATAATGATTTCTTCAAACACTGGAATTATTATTTTTTGCAATGTTTTTATTTTTCTCCAGAAAGATTGAAATAAGAATTGCTGAGATTAATTGGAAGCCATTAGTATTATTTCCTTTATGGCACTATTACTATTTCTATTCTTTCCTTCCTTTAAACAGCAGCATCTCTGCGTCCTTCTTGAGATAAAACAAACTCTTTCCAGTGTTGCTCTGTAAATAATGAAACTTTTGAAAGAAAATTATGATACCAAGCACTCAATGCTTAGATAACATTATTCAATGAACAAAAGACTGTTATATTGCCATAAGAGCATTCCCACATCTCTACTTTCAAACTCATACACACAAATCACAAGTGTTCACCTGGTGGTCCCTCCATGTAGTCCCATTCTGTCACAGAATAAAATGAAGGTATAAAGCAAGACAAATATCAAATATGTATACTCTTTACTTTATTTCATTCTTCAAGTGTGTATGGATTTATCCACTTTACCTAAATCTAAGTAACAATTATTTGAACAATTCTATGAAGAGCAATGGGAAGTCATAGAAGACACATATTGGGACATGGGAGAAATTATAAAATCTACATGACCCTATAATTTGGCATATCAAAGTGCTTAGAGGTTCTAGATTTTGAGTCAATGTTACATATGAAAATACTTTTATTTGATAAAGCTTGGAAGATGACTACAAGATCAATGTCAGTCCAGATCATTAAAGAACAGTGAACCTTTTAATAATATAAGCAAGCACACTTACCATTAATGGGTTCACTGCACTTATTCATAAAGAATGGACAGAAGGTGGTTAATAGGAAGAGAGAAGATATCGAATGCTAGAATTGAATAGTGAAGAAATGCAGAGTAAGTGGATATTACCTTATATAGTAGAACACAATTAAATGTGATCACCAGCCTGGGAATATTTTTGGGGGGAAGTAACAGGAATTCACAGAGTTGAGGTATATTGTGGAAAAGATTTAACATTATTGTTGATTTGAATTTGTGTATAACATATGCTGTAATCCATGGGAAAGGTTTTGATTTCTAAGTAACAGAATGAGAAAGTCAAGGGAAAATGGTGAGAAACATACACTCAGAAGTGACAGGCCTCTATTCACAATGAATCCAAGTGGTAATCTTCATGAAAATGAAGAGCCTGATTTTTGCAATTTTAAACTGGGTAGCTAGGAAACATTGATATTATTGTTAAAAAAGATTTAGGGTAATCTATAAGAGGTTTTTAGTATGTATGCATGTGGTAGAGGTTGATAATTTCTGTGTTGAACATGCTGACATTAAAATAATAATATTCTTAACTTAGATAACTAAGATCAGAGATATAGATATGCAAATGATATAATTAATAGGACTGGTGGAAATGAAAATGTATTGGTACCCACAAAATGGGCAACATGGTGAAAAGCAGAATAAATGGAAATCAAAGTTGAAGAAGAGGAAAAGTGAAATGATAATGTTAACAAGGCATATGAGGGTAAGAATGAGGCAATTAAGGTAAATAAAGTAAGAGGACTAATTACAGATGGTTTTACATAGATATACACATATAAATAAAAATAGTTATAGGTTTAAAAATATAAAAGTAAAAATGATATAGATGAAAGATAGATATAGCTGTGTATAGAGAGATAGGGATAGAGATAGAGATAAATTTACTGCTGGCTACCAATATGGACACAGGTAACGTGACCACAGATACTATATTTACTTAACAAAGGTCCATTTATACCACTTATACCGCTGTTATTAACAGTTCTCTGTTTGGCTTTCAGAAATGCTAGACTTGGATGATTTTTTTTTTTATTTTCCCAGTGGACATAGATAGATATGATAAATGCATGGACATAACAATTAAAAATATGTGTCTGTGTGCAAATGTGTATCTTTATATATATCTGTGTGTGTGTGTATTATATAGATAGATATCCAGTTGTAGATATTCTTTCGATAAACTCTTCCAATTCTTCCTAGGAATTCATTCTAATGGAGTGCTAAATAAGTTCTTTGTCACTACTATGCTTGCTGTAACATAAAACTTTTTGAGAGATCCATTAAGATCTGTATTTCTCAAGCTGTAGATTAATGGATTTATCATTGGGGTGATGATCACATACACCATTGAGATGAGTCTGTCTCTGGTGGGGGAGTGTTCACTGGATGAGGGACACAAATGATTAAATAGTATTGTGCAGTGTAACAGTCAGACCACAATGAGGTTAGAAGAGCATATGGAGAAGGCTTTGCTTTTCCGTTCAGCCGACTGGATCTTTAGGATTGTGGATATGATGTAGATATAAGAAATAAGAGTGATCAGAAAGGCATTGATCCCCAAGATCTTCCTTATAATTGAAACAGGAATCTTTGCCACATAAGTGGAAGAATAGGAGAGAACCACCACTGGCGGGATGTCACAATAATACTGTTTAACCAGATGGCACTCACAGACAGCCAGAAGTTGAACACCATATACAGGAGGGATTTCAGAGACCCTACTGCTCAGGTTACACCTGTCAACTTGGTACAGCGTACCTTGGTCATGATGAGGGTGTAATGAAGAGGAAACATATGGCCACATACCAGTCATAAGTCATGATGATGAGAAGGACCTCACTTCTGCCAGTGCCATGATAAAATAGAGCTGCAAAGCACACCCAAAAAAGAAATGCTTTACTTCTCAGTCAAGAAATTCTCAAGCATCTTGCAAACAATAGCTGATGGGCAGTATATGGCTCAGAGGGACAGATTTGCCAAGAAGTAATACATGGGTGTGTGGAGTTTTTTCTCAGTGCCAATGGACAGGAGAATGGTGCAGTTTCCCAAAAAGGTGACCTGATAGGTGACTGCCAATAATAGGAAGAAAGGATAGCACACATTGTGAGATCAGAGAGCCCTAAGAGGAAAAACTCCATGGTGGTGAGATTGTAGATGTCCATCTCCTTTCTCTACACAGGTCTTTCTGAGGCAAATGAAACAAAACATACAAAGTTAGGGTAAAAAATCTAGGCATTTTTGAAGATCAACAGGTGGAAAATAGTTTGGCCCTGGTCGAGGATGAATTGGGTTACCTCTATTTTCATTACAGATCTCAAAATAGAAATACTGATAAAAATATCTCATCATTTATGATATTTATAAAAATTCACCTCAGGTCTTTAGCAAGGAGGTGAAACTTTTGTTGATCCTTCAGGAGCTTTTGTATTTTCACCTTTGAGTGAAAGTTTATATGGTTCATCCTCCACATCTGCTTAGGCAGTTTTCCATTTTTGGCTTGTATTGTCTCAGTGATTATAGTTCTATGCACTGTCTAAACATTAAGTTCATTAAGATAGAAAATGTATATTATTCTTGAATGTAAATTTTAATGATGGTGAGAAATAGCAGGCACCTCATCAAAGATTGATATGTACTTTTTCAGTGACATACAATGGAATCAGGTGTTACCTACTTTGACAAAGTGTTTCCAATGGAAAGGAATAAATATGTCAATAATTCTATAATTTCAAAATCATAATAGTTTAAAAATGAAAAGTATGTTTTATTCTCAAAACATAAACTTAATACAAATTAAATTAGGCCTATAAAATAGAGATGAAATTTAGTTGGGTGTGTCTGAATTTGAACCCCAAAAAAACAGACCTATTTTCATATATATTCAAATCCCTTTCCCATTACAATTTCAGTATTTGCATACATTTCATTTAAAATTTGTATATGCTAGGTCATATTGTTTTCATTTACATTTGTTTTCCATTCTAATTACATTTCAGCAAACTGGCGAGCCCAGTTATCACAAAGTTTATTATTATTTACAATAATAATTAATTTCAATGAATATAAGAAAATTTAAAATTATTCAGAGTTTTTTCAGATACTTTAAAAAACTAATATATACTCTTTTTAAAAACATCACATGTGTAGGCCAGAAACTCCAAACAGAAAATATGTTTAGAAAATAACATGTCAAAATAACCCTATGGTTCCCCTAAACTAATTCTCACACCTTATTTCTTTACCTGTTAGTAATTTTCAATGTTTTTTGTCTTAGATAAAATGTGTGCATAAATAATGCAAAGTATAAATATTGATTCCTTCTAACAATGGAATTATTATTTTTTGCAATGTTTTTATTTTTCTCCAGAAAGATTTAAATAAGAATTGCAGAGATTAATTGTGAGCCATTATTATTCTTTCCTTAATGGCACTATTACTATTTCTATTCTTTCCTTCCTTTAAACAGCAGCATCTCTGTGTCCTTCTTTCCAGTAATGCTCTGTAAATAATGAAACTTTTGAAAGAAAATTATGATACGAAGCACTCAATGCTTAGATAACATTATTCAATGAACAAAAGATTGTTCTATTGCCATAAGAGCATTCCCACATCTGTACTTTCAACCTCATATACACAAATCACAAATGTTCACTTGGCGGTCTGTCCAGGTAGTCCCATTCTGTTATAATGTGTTGTATCAGTGGTTGGAGACCCCTATAATGAGTGGGAAGGAGTTGGACTACCATTTTTGGGAGGTCTGATTCCTTCAGAAATAGATAGGTGGGGATCTGTCAAATGCAAGGGCAGTTCCTAATAGGGGAGGACAAACCAGTGTGTCAAGAACTCTTATTGCATGTAATTGTGAATCTTGCCACCAACAAGTCAAGCCAGAGGGTTGTTGTGGGACTTGGGGTGATGGGGAGGGAGGAACAGAATATATTCAACAGGGGGTATTTAGTGGTCAGTGGAAATATTATTCACTATCACACAGTGATGGTCAAAGGACATGGTAAATATCAAAATTTATAAAATTGTACAGTCTAAAATGTAGACCATACTGTAAACCATTGACCATGTTTAGTAGCTATGTTTCACTGTTTGTATATCAGTTATAACAATACTACATTCACATGTAAAATGGTATTAATATGGGGTGAGGAAAGTGGGAGGAAGTTGGGTATATGAGAGACTCTTATATTCTGTGTGTGACTTTTCTCTGACCTAAAAGTTCTTTGAAAACAAAATGAAAAATAGTGAGACACTGGAGAATGAGAGGCGGAAGGTGCCATGGTACATACTGGACACTAGATTTTGCAGTGATAAAAGCCAAATGACAAAATATTTTTTTTAATTTTTTTATATTTTTCATTTTTTAAATATCCCAATCTTTTAATTTTAATTTATTTTTAGTTTTTTTAAGTTTTCATGTATTTTATCCCTTACATTTAAACTTATCATTACTATTTCCTTTTCATACTAATTTTATTTGGCTATTGTATTGGCTTCATCATTACAGAAGCTTTAGATCACAGAAGGGTTACAATGGGGGTGAGAGAGTTTCATTGGTGGGGGGATGTCTGGAAGGGGGTGTGCATGGGAGGTAGTCAACCTGAACATACATATAAGGTATATAAAATTGTTCAAATGTTCATGGGGCATTGTCACAGAGGGTGAAGTATCACAAAAAATGAGAGAATAATGAATTCCCATCCTGGAGAGCTCTGCCACATTCTCTAAGAGAGCAGCAACTATCCCCTAAGTGCAGGGGCAGTGTCTAGCAAAGGAGGATAACCCACTGGGGGGCCTTGTTATTGATGACTAGCATTGTGGGTCTTTGCTCTTGAAATTGAAACTTAGCCTGTTGTTGTGGGATGCCTAAGGGTTGCCTCTTGAGAGCCTCCTTTTTGTTCAAATGTGGCCTCTCTCTAAGCCAAATTCAGCATATGAATGTATTACCTTCCTCCCAGCATGGGACATGACTCCTGGGTATGAGCTTTCCTGGCAACAAGGGATTACTACAAAGTGTCAACGGGCAGTATGACTGGAAAAAGACCTCGAATAAAAGGGGGAAATTGTAAAGACAAATTATTTCATATGGCTAAGAGACATTCAAAGTGAATCAAGAGGTCTTCCTAGAAGTAATGCTTATGCACATCTCTGTAGGACTTCATAGACTTCCAAAGTGGGTATCACCCAAAATAGAGGTGTTCCTGAGTGCTCTGGAGACACTCAGGTCTTATGTCAAGGCAGAATAGCTTCAGAGTTTGGTGCCTTGCCAGTGAGCTCTACTTTAGAATTTGTGCTCCTGAGGGTGACAAAGTAGGACTCAAATGTGTCTTCCCTGCACATGGCTCATCTGTCCCTTCTATACAAACCTATACCTGGTGCTGGAGATTCTAGGTGTACATCCAGCGACTGGAGTCTTTGGGCTGTCCATGTGCCAGCTGGGCTCAGAATATCGGTGGAGCAGCAACTCCTACTATACAGCTCGATGGTCTCACCCAGGACACCTGGTGGGGAGATGATGATAGACAATAGTTATCCCAAGGAATGGAGAGAGTCTGCAGCTGCAGGCAAGATAATATCATCCATCTTATCAATGTGATTTAAGCCCCCTCTCAGTTGGAGGTGGAGTGGACATCCCCTTCCCAGGCTTCTCAGGATTGGGGAAGGAGCTATGGAATGCAGTGGACTTGCTGATATTCTGTTATAGACATATTGTGATTCAAGCAATGGAAGAAATTACAACATAAATTTGGAGCTAGAAGCTACTGGATGTTCTGGAGGCAGGGAGTGGGGAGGGGGAGGGATGAATAGAATAGATGGAACAGTGGTTTTTTAATGGGCAATGGAATTGTTCTTCATAATCTTACAATGATGGACACAGACCATGTTAAATATCATCAAAATTTATAAAAGTGTATGGTCTAAAATGTAAACCTTAATGTAAGCCATTGACCATGTTTAGTAGCTATGTTTCAAAATTTATATACCAGTTATAACAAAGGTACCTTCCACATATAAAAGTGTATTAATACGGGAAGGAAGAAAAGGGGAGGATGTTGGGTATATAAGAAACCCCTGTATTCTTTATGTAAATTTACTTTGACACAAAACTTCTTTGAAAACAGAGAAAAATCATAAGACATTGGGGAATAAATGGAAGAAATTGCCACTGTACAGACAGGACACCAGATATTACAAAGATGAAAGGCAAAATGTGAAAAAAAATTTTTTTTAATTTTTCATTATTTTTAATATCCCAATCTCTATTTTATTTTAGTTTTTTAAAGTACAACACTAATGAAAGATGTTTATGTGGGAAAGTGTGGGAGGAGGGGTGGGGTATATGAAAATTCCCCATATTTTTAATGTAACATTTATGTACTCTAAAGCTTCTTTAAAAATAAAAAAATTATGAAAATAAATAAATAAATAAATAAATAAAAATAAAAATTTTTATGTGTTTTATGTCTTATATTTAAACTTATTATTATTTCATTTTCCTATTAATTGTATTTGACTATTTAAATTACTGTATTCTTGAAGAAGCTTTGGATCACAGAAGGGTTACAACTGGGACAGGGAAGGATCATTAGTGTGGGTGTCAGTGATGGGGGATACATGGGAAGATTTTCACCTGGGCATATATATAAAGTATATAAAAAAATTCAAATGTTCAAGGGGCATTGTCTCAGTGGGTGGAGACTCACACAATAACCAAGAGAATATTGAATTCTCATCCTTGAGAAGTCTGCCACATTCTCTAATGGAGCAGGAACAGTTCCCCAAGTGCAGGGGCAATGACTGGCGAAGGAGGATGATTCACTGATGGGCCCTTGATATTGATGACTACACTTATGAACCTCTGCTCTTGAAATTGAAAGATAGCTATTGTGGGGTGCCTAAGAGTTGCCTCCTGAGAGCCTCCTTGTTGCTCAAATGTGGCCTCTCACTAAACCAGACTCAACATATGAATGCATTACCTTCCTGCCAGACTGGGACATGACACCCGGGGATGAACCTTCCTAGCACCAAGGGATTACAACCAAGCACCAATTATCAATGTAACTGGAAAAATGTGTCAAATAAAATGGGTAAAAGGTAAAGAGAAATGAGTTTAAGAAACTTCAAAGTGAGTCGGGAGGTCATCCCAGACATAATAATTATGCACATCTCAGCAGAGTCTCATAGACTGCCAACTTGGATACTAACCCAAATAGTGGGGCTCCTGAGGACTCTGTAGACACCCAGGTCCTCTGGTCAGGTCAGATAGCTTTGGAGTTTGGGGCCTTGCCAGTGGTCCCTACTTTGGAGTTTGTGCTCCAGAGAGTGACACCGTTGGACTTAATTATGTCTTCCCTACACGTAAATCATCTGTCCCTTCTATTTAAACCTATACTTGGTGCTGCAGTTTGTAAGTATACATCCAAGAGACTCGAGTCTTTGGGCTCTCCATGTGCTAGCTGGGACCGGAACCTCAGCAGAGTTGCAACAACTACTCTACAGCTCATTGAACTCACCCAGGACAACAAACAAGAGATGATGATGGCAATGACCATCTCAAGGAACAGAGAGCATCTGCAACTGCAAGCAAGGTAGTCCCATCCATCTTCCCCTTGAGATTTAAGCCCCCTCTTAATTTGAGTTGGAATGGACATCACCATCCCAGAATCCTCAGGACTGGGGAAAGAAATATGGACTAGAGCGGACTTACTGGCATTCTACTATAGAAATATTGTTATTCTAGCAATGGAAGAAATTACAACATTGATGTGGAGCCAGTGGCCACTACAGGCTCTGGGTCAGGGAGAGGGAAAAACAGTTGTAATACGGGGGCTTTTTTGTGACTGTGGAATCACCTTGAATGACACTGTAATGACAGATATAGGCCATTTTATATCATCACATAACATTCAGAACTGTGTGAGAGAGTGTGTAGAATACAATGTGAACTATTGTCCACACTTAATGGCAAAGCCCCAGGATGTGTTTATCAACTGCAATGAATGTGCCACACTAATGAAGGATGTTTATGTGGCAGGTTGTGGGAGGTGTGGGGTATGGGGAATATGGGAATCCCTATATTTTGTGTGTAACATTTATGTAATCTAAGTATCTTTTAAAAAATAAATATAAATAAAAAGAAACAAAAAATCAGAGAGCTTTCAATATATGGTGGCAGAAGAAGTCAGAAAAATATGAAATGTGAGAAGGGCTCAAACTATTTTTACTGGCTTTGAAAATACAGTAGGCCCTGAGGACCTGTGGAAGAAATGCAGGTAAATTTAGTAAGCCAAGAGAAGCCTTGATTAAAAGCTGCCAGGAAAGAGACACCTCAGTCTCTCAAAGGAACTGAATTCTGCCAAAAACTTGAATGAACTTGGAAGAATTTTCTTTCACAGAATTTCCAGCAAGAAACAAAACCCCGAATAAACCTTGATTTTGGTCTTCTGATATTATGAGTAGAAAATTCAGCCATGTTGTGCCTCAAATTTTGAACCTAAAAACTGTGAGATAGATATTTGTTTTGGCTTAAGTTACTAAGTCTATGACAATTTTAGCAAAGCAATAGAAATATATCCAATAGTATTCCCTAGAACTACATGAAAAATTATACAAAAAATAATACAAAAGATATTTTCATAAAAAACAATAGATCAAGGAAGATGAAATTCTAAAAGTGGCTAAAAAATGTTCACAAAGAAATGAAAGGGGAAATAGGAGTGAACAATTTTGGGAAGAACACTATAAAACTAATAACAAAATGGTCAATAGACACAAAACATTCCAAAAATTAGTTTAAATGCACATTGTATATTTCGACTAATTAAAACACAGTTATTGTGAGAATTGACTAAAAAAATGACCCATCTAAATATTGTCTATAGAAACTCATTTGAAATATAATAATATAGGTAGATTAAAATGATTAAATTAAAATATGTAATGAAAAAAGTATGAAAAAGCACACTTACATGGCTATATCAATATCATGAAAAATAACTTTTAGAGAAAGGAAAATTGATATAGGCAAAGTGAGATATTATATAATGATTTAAAAGTTAACCATGAAGACATAACAATCTTAAACATACAACATATTTATGTATAGATATGAAAAGCTTCAGAATACATAAAATAAAAACTGACCAAACTGAAATATAAAAAAATATATACAGTGACACTCAGAGATTTTAAGACTCTTCTCTAAGTAATCAATAGAATCAGTGTTCTAAAACTCAGCATTTATAAAGAAAAACCAAACTGCATTGTTAACATTTATGGACCATTTCATACAAAAGCCACATAATAAAAAATATTTTTAAGTGAAAATGGAACATTTCTAACTGCAAACAATAGGGTTTTACTTGCCATTGTATAGGCTACTTTAGCTTAATTCCATTTTGGGGAGCAGATATGGCTCAATCAGTTGGGTGCCCACCTCCCACATGGGAGGTCCTGGGTTAGGTTCCTGGCGCCTCCTGGAAAAACAAAAAACAAAATAAACAGTGAGCAAAACAAATGAAAAACCCAATTCAGGGAAGCCAATGTGGCTCAGAGGTTGAGTGCTGGCTTTCCACATATAAAGTCCCGGGTTCAATCACTGACCCCTTGGTATTTCAAAAACAGAAACAAAAAACAAAATATTTTAAGTGAAAACGGAACATTTGTAATGCTGAAAACAGTGTTTTTATTGTTATTTTAATGGTTACTTTACCTTAGTTCCATTCCTTTACATGATATCTAAGTTTTATACTTATTATTTTAACGGGTATTTTAGCTTTGTTCCTTTCCTTTACTTCTTATTTTAATGGTTACTTTAGCTTAGTTCCATTTTTTACTTGATATTATAGTTGTTAACGTCTTTTAAATGAGTGACTTCCCAAAAAACCTTAAATTCGTTAGACTGAGACAGAGCGATTTGTGCTTAAGTATCTGTCTCCATGCAAGTCAAAGATGCATTAAAGCTCTTTCTTTTTTTGAAATCCCATTTTTACAGCATTGAAGTCTGTGTGTAACTGAGCAAGAGCCCTTACTCATTCACATATTCATCAAAATAGACCTCTACATAATATTGACACAGATCTCCAATAATGTAAAAAGTAATGAAAACGAAAAAGAATTTTCCCATGAGATCATGAATTAAAATGAGATATAAATAAGAAAATAATAATAAGAAAATCTCCAAATACTATTAAACAACAGAATACTAAATAATCCATGTTTCAAAGAAAAAATGCCAAGTGAAATTATAAAATATTTAGAAATGAACAAATATGGGAAGAAAGCATATTAAAATTGTGACATATATCTACCTCAGTTTGTGGTGGGTAATTTCTAATCAAATATATATATTAGGAAATAAGAATGGTCTCAATTTAATGATATGAATTTCCACATAATGAAACTAGAAAAGAACATCCAAAACTTGGAAATGAAGGAAACAGTATGTATAACAAGAGAAATTCAATAAAATTGAAAGCAGAAACACAGTAGAAGAAAGGATATTGGAAAGATGGTGGGAAAAAATGTCCCACCAGGAATTAATCCCTCCACCAAAACAAGAACTGAACATGCAGGGCTGTGTAAAAGAACTATTTTTAGCTCCAGAGTCCAGTGGAACACTGCAACATTCAGAGAGTAGCAGGAGGAAGAGGCTCAAAACTGCAGTAAATACCTGTAGTTTCCAGCCACCCTATATGGCAATAAAGCCCTATCTGCCATTCTCATGGCAGGCAGCACTGGAGTCAACAGCATGGGCTACTGGCAAAGCTAACTATTTCCAGGGTGGGATATAAATAACAAATTAATCATCCAAATTCCTGGATGTGAGGTCTGATTGCTAACCACTCATTTTGATTAGCTACTTAAGATTGCTGGGGGTGTTCTTTGAAGATTCCCACTGTTCCCACCCAATTTGAGCAAAGGTGCCAGAAGAATATTAAAGAAAATAAACTTCAAAACTATGAAAAACAGTTAAATGACTGCATTAATTGGACAAGAGCTGAAATATGAAAACAGAGCTTCAAAAGCAATAGAAGAACCTTATGGCATAATTGCTGGTTCCTCTCCAACCCATCCCCATGTGAGTTGGAGCGAGCTTGTGCTCACATTGTAGGTTCCTGTCACCATTCCAGTGGGAGCATGGTAGCCCCTGTGAACATACTGAGGGGCATGTATGTCAGTGTCAATCTATGGAGTTGTAGTCTGAGAAACTGAGCTGGGGAACTCATCTCAGGCTCAGGCTCCCATAATCAGCCCTGAAAACAGAGGAACTGATTGCAGACAACTGGGACAGTATGAAAAAACAATTAGACAAATTGGACTGGACATAACATTATCTACATTAAGTCACATAAGAGAAAACCCAGGATGGGGTGAAAGTTTGTTTCAAAGGTATCATATTCAAGGAAGGTTTAGATCACAGAAAGGTTACAAGGGGGGCTGCAGAGGATCATTGGGGGGTGTCGGGAATGGGGGATTCATGGGAGTAAGTCCATCTGAATATACATGAAAGATATATAAAATTGTTCAAATGATCAAGGGATGGGGCATGGTCATGGTGGGTAGACAATTACTCAATGAGGGAATCTGAATTCCCACCCTGGAGAGCTCTGCTACGTTCCCCAAGGGAGCAGCAACCGACCCCAGAGTGCAGAGGCAGTGTCTGGCAAAAGAGGATGGCCCACTGATGGGTTCTTGTTATTGAGGACTAGCCTTATGAGTATTTGCTCTTTTAATTGAAACTTAGCCTACTGTTATGGGGTGCCTAAGGGTTATCACCTGAGAGCCTCCTTGTTGCTCAAATGTGGCCTCTCTCTAAGCCAAACTCAGCATTTGAATGCATTACCTTCCCCCCAATGTGGGACATGACTCCCGGGGATGAGCCTCCCTGGCAACGAGGGATTAATACCAAGCGCCAACTGACAACACGTTCAGAAAAAGACCTTGAATAAAAGGGGGAAAAGGTAAAGAGAAATTAGTTCACATGGATAAGAGACTTCAAAGAGAGTCGGGAGGTCATCCAGAGGTAATACTTATGCATACCTCAGTAGGATATCATAGAACACCTAAGTGGATATCACCCCACACTGAGGGACCCCTAAGGGCTCTGGTGACACCCAGGTCCTATACAAGTGGGGATAGCCCCAGAGAATGATGCCTAATTAGTGGGCTCTTCATTAGCATCTGTGTTCCTGAGAGTGACAGAGTTGGACTCAAACAAGTCATCCCTGCACATGGTCCATCAGTCCCTTCTACTCAAACCTATATGTGATGCAGGAGTTTTTAGGTGTACTTCCAGAGACTGTATCCTCTGGCCCACCTATGTGCCAGCTGTGCCTGGAATCTCAGTGGAGCTGCAACTCCTACCCTACGGCTCAA
>JAQZBX010057296.1:0-17997 GCA_029593785.1 Cabassous unicinctus
GTTTGTTTTTATCTATACTTTTCTTGTTAGAGGTGTTTCTCAGATGGTTAATTCCTTGGTTGACTGTTCATATTTAAGTGTGGTGGACATGAAAAGCTGATTGGAAACTCTGGGTGCATGGGTGGGACTTGTTGATTGTGAGCTTCACAGTAGAGTTACCTGGCTGGGCTGATTGGTCAGGGAGCCTCTGATGTTAATATCTTGATATCTTTCTTCTGGGGCTGGTAAGATGCATTAGTGGGGAAATGGATGTGGCTTAAGTGATTGGGCTCCCGTCTACCATATAGGAGGTCTAGGGTTCGATTCCTGGGGCCTTCTGGTAAAAGGCAAGCTGGCCCCTGCAGATTGCTGGCCCGCGCAGGAGTGCTGGCCTGCACAGAGAGCTGGTGCAGCAAGATGACGCAACAAAAAGAGACACAGAGGAGAGACAAGAGATGCAGCAGACCAGGGAGCTGAGGTGGTGCTTCCCATTCTGAAAGGTTCCAGGATTGGTTCCCAGTGCCGCCTAAAGAGAAGACAAGCAGACACAGAAGAACACACAGAGAGCAGACAGTGAGCGCAAAACAACGGCGGAAGGTGGGGGCCAGAATAAATAAATCTTTTTTAAAAAATGGTGCATTAGTGGAGATATTTCCTATCTCTTGCCTCAGGGTAAAGGTCAAGGAACTGAGTCAAGGAAGAAGGCATTTAGAATATATGGGTTCACCTAATCCTCTTGTTTTCAGAACATTACTATAGCCTTCAGCTTTATCTGGTGTCCCTATTCAGAAACTATCTGTTTAAGTTTTTTAGCCTTTTGCCAATGTGGGGGAAGGACAGTTGCTCAGATTCCTGGAGTGGGGGAGAGACTCTGGGGTCTGACTGCTTCTTAAACAGATTTTGAACCAGTATTCTTTATTTTAACACCCTTTTACTCCCATTTCAAGGAGTAGTGGGATTCCGGTTGAGTGTTGAGCCTTTTAGGGGTTTCTGCAGAATAAGTTAGGTTATTCTTGGCTCTCCCAGCTATTGCCTTATGATTCAGATTTCTTAAGTCTGCTGAGTTCTTTATCACTTGTCTATTGGCTTTTCAGCTTCTAAAATTTTATTATTCTTTCTTCTCTTTTTCTCTCCATCCATGTGGGTTTACACTTTAAAAAATCTTCACTGTCATATTATTGGTGTTTCAAGAGGGAGTGAATGTGGATACACATATTCATTCTGCCATCTTACTAGATTTTTAGGGCTCTGTTCCCCTTTCTTGGGCTTATGGTGCCGTGCCACATTGTTGTATGGGGAAGTGTCCTTATGGGGTAATGAGACAGTGGGCATGGGCAGGTGTTCATGCTGATCAACCAGAGGTTGCAAATTAGTGACCTATAGAATCAAACTGGCTCACAAGTGTGTTTTGTTTGGCTTGTGCAATGTTAAAATTTGTTTTATTAGTTACTGTTCAAATTTGTAAAAAAAATTTAAAAAAATCTGGATTTATATTCAGATGACTCCCAAATCTGAATCTCATGTCTTAAGCTCTAGTTTGACATCTCTGATTACTGCTGAATCTCTTCACTTAGATGTTCCATTATTACCTCATGTTCAACTTGTCTGAAGCAGGCTTAAAATCTTTGTATATTTTGGAGATTGGTCCCTTTTCTCTCAAATGTATTGTAAAGTATTTTCTCTATGCACTGTTCTTATTTTGTAAATTTTTTTGCTGAGTAGTTTTTTAGGTTCACTTTTTATTTTAGTGTAACGCAAACAAAAAGCACACATCATGAGCCTGCACCTCAATGAATTTTTAAAAAGTGAAGACACCCGTGAAACCACCATCAAGATCAAGATCAAGATATTGAACATTATTATAATCCCCCAAAGCTTTCCTCCTACTCCCTTTCAGTCATTACCATCCAAATTGGGATATAAAATATCATCCCAGAAAATTCCCTCATGTGCCTTACCCAATCAGTTCCTCCCCCCGCTCCAGAGATAATCACTTTCTGATTCCTAACACCATAGATTAGTTTCATGTGTTCTTAGGATTGATATAAATGGAATCAAGTATAAATATGTTTTGTATTTGATACCGTTTGTTTAACATAATGCTTTAGAGATTCATCTGTGTTGTTGTCTATACCAGTAATTTGTTTCTTTTCATTGCTGAGTAGTACTTGGCTCAAAGAATTTATTCACCAGTTGTTCGATATTTATATTGTTTTCAGTTTGGGGGTATTATGAATAAGGCTGCCATGAAATTGGTGGGCATATGTTTATATTTCTCTTTAATAAATACTTAGGAATAGAATCGCTGGGTTTTGGCATAGACATACTAAACTTTATGAGACCACTAAATAGTTATCTAAGTAATTGTACCATTTTACGTTCCCATCAGCAGTGTATGAGAATTTCAGTTGCTCCTGGCCAGCGTATGGTATTGTCAATTTGTTCTTGTTTAGCCATTTTAGTAGATATAAAATGGTATCTCATTGTGGCTTTAATATGCATTTCCCTGATGACAGACGGTGTTGAATGCCTTTTCTTTTTTAAATTTATTTACCACCCCCCCACCTCATAGTTTGCACTTGCTGTCTGCTCTCTGTGTCCATTTGCCGTGTGCTCTCTATGTCTGCTTGTCTTCTCTTTAGGAGACACCGGGAACTGAACCTGGGACCTTCCATGTGGGAGAGAGGCTCTCAATCGCTTGAGCCACTTCAACTCCCTGATTTTGTTGTGTCTCTCGTTGTCTTTTCTCTTTGTGTCTCCTTTTGTTGCGTCATCTTGTTGCATCAGCTCACCATGCCTGTCTGTCATGCTAGCTCACTATCTTGCTTGTCTTCTCCAGGAGGCACTGGGAACTGAACCTGGGACTTCCCATGTGGTAGGAGGGAGCTCAGTTGCTTGAGCCACATCCACTTCCCTTGAATGCCTTTTCATGTGCTATTTGGAGCTTTGTTTATTTTGTTATGTGAAATGTTTTTTCACATCTTTTGTTTATTTTTTAAATTCTTTTTTTAAATCGATTTATAGAAGTTCTTCATATATTATGGATATGATTCACATAAAGGTATTACAGATGCTGTTTTCCAGTTTGTGGCTTGCCCATTAATTTTCTTAATAGTGCCTTTTTTTTTTTTAATTAAAAAAATTTTAAATTAGAGAAGGTGTGGGTTTACAGAAAAATCATGCAGAAAATACAGAGTTCCCATATATCCCCCTATTAGCACTTTGCATTAATGTTACAGTTGATGAAAGAATATTATAATTGCACTATTAACTACAGGCATACATCAGAAAGATTGTGGATTTGTTCCAGACTACTGCAATAAAGCAAATATCACAATAAAGCGAATATCGCAATAAAGTGAGTCAACGTGTATTTTTTTATTTCGCAGTGCATATAAAAGTTATATTTACATTATACTGTAGTCTGTTAAGTATGCAATAGCATTATGTCCAAAATAACAATGTACATACCTTGATTAAAAGATACTTTATTGCTAAAAAATGCTAACCATCATCTGAACTTTCAGCAAGTCGTAATCTTTTGCTGGTGGAAGGTCTTGCCTTGATGTTGATGGCTGCTGATTGATTAGGGTGGTGGTTGCTGAAGGTTGGGGTGGCTGTGGCAATTTCTTAAAATAAGACACTAAGGAGGTTTACCTCGTCGATTGATTCTTCCTTTCACTAAAGATTTCTCTGTAGCGTGTGATGCTGTTTGATAACATTTTATCCACAGTAGAACTTTCAAAATTGGAGTCAATCCTCTCAAACTCTTTGCTACTTTATCAACTAAGTTGATGTAATATTCTAAATCCTTTGTTGTCATTTCAATGATGGTCACAGCATCTTCACCAGGAGTAGATTCCTGCTCAAGAAACCACTATCTTTGCTCATCCATAAACAAGTAACTCCTCATCTATTCAAGTTTTATCATGAGATTGCAGCAATTCAATCACATCTTCATGCTATGCTTCTAATTCTAGTTCCCTTGCTATTTCCATCACATCTGCAGATACTTCCTCCACTGAAGTCTTGAATCCCTCAAAGTCATCCATGCGGGTTGGAATCAATTTCTTCCAAACTTCTGTTAATGTTGATAATTCGACCTTCTCCCATGAAACATAAATGTTCTTAATGACATCTTGAATGGTGAATCCCTTCCAGATCCATTAGAGGAATCACTATCTATGACAGCTATAGCCTTACAAAATGTATTTTTTAAAATAATAAGACTTGAAAGATTAAATGACTCCTTGATCCCTGAGCTGCACAACGGGTGTTGTGTTAGCAGGCATGAAAACACTGTGAATCTTGTGGTACATCTGTCAGAGCTCTTGGATGACCAGGTGCATTGTCAATGCACAGTAATATTTTGAAAGAAATTTTGTTTTCTGAGCAGTAGGTCTCAAAAACAGCCATGTTGTAAACAGATGTGTTGTCATCCAGGTTTTGTAATTCCATTTATAGAGCACAGGTAGAGTAGATTACCATAATTTTTCAGGTCCTAAGAATTTTCAAAATGATAAATGAGCATTGGCTTCCACTTAAAGTTCACCAGTTGCATTAGCCCATAACAAGAGAGTCAGCCTGTCCTTTGCGGCTTTGAAGCCAGGCACTGACTTCTCTCTATGAAAATCCTAGATGGCATCCTCTTCCAATAGAAAGCTGTTTCATCTACATTGAAAAACTCTTGTTTAGTGTAGCCACCTTCATCAGTTATCTTAGCTACATCTTCTGGATAACTTGCTGCAGCTTCTATATCAGCACTTGCTGCTTCACCTTGCACTTAGATGTTGTGGAGGCAGTTTTTTTCCTTAAGCTTCGTGAACCAGCCTCCCCTAGCTTCAGACTTTTTTCCTGCAGTTTCCTTATCCCTCTCAGCCATCATAGAATTGAGGAGAGGGCTTTGGTCTGGATTAGGCTTTGGCTTAAGGGAATGTTGTGGCTGGTTTGAGCTTCTGTATAGACCACTAAAACTTTCTCTGTATCAGCACTAAGGCTGTTTTACTTTCTTATCATTCATGTGCTCACTGGAGTGGCACTTTAATTTCCTTAAAGAACTTTTCCTTTGCATTACAGCTTGGCTAACTGTTTGGCACAAGTGGCCTCACTTTCATCCTATTTTGGCTATCAGCCATTGAAGGGTTATTATTTGGCCTAATTTCAATATTGTTGTGTCTCAGGGAATAGGGAGGCCCAAGGAGAGGGAAAGAGACAGAGAAATGGCTGGTTGGTGGAGCAGTCAGAATATACATAGCATTTTTCAATTAAGTTCTGCCTTATATGGGTGTGATTTGTGGAGCCCCCAAACAATTGCAGTAGTAACATCAATGATTACTGGTTATAGAGCACCATAACAGGTATAATAATAATGAAAAAGTTTGAAATATTGTGACAATTACCAAAATATGCCACAGAGACAATAGTAAGTGTGTGCTGTTGGAAAAATTGCTCCAATAGACTTGCTTGATGGAGTTGTTTGTTAAACCTACATTTTGTAAAAAACACAGTATCTACCAAGTGCAATAAAGTGAAATGCAATAAAAAAAGATATGCCTGTAGTACACTTTGACGATTGATTGATATGTTGCATCAAAAGTGTTTTTGGTTATACAGAAAAGATACCTCATTACTTCACTTCATCTAATTATGTAACATCATAGGCATTATCAAAATAATTGTAATTAAATCTCTCCCACCCATACCATCACCTAAATATGTTGATAATGACCAGGTGTGTATTTTATTCATTTATATAATAATAATTCTAATGGCTTTTAAATAACCAAGATAAAATATAGATGGTCTAATTTTTAAATTAGCAGTAATATTTTGGGGCGATAATTTGCAAAATATACTCTCACTGAGAATATAGGCTAAATAAGTATCTTTAAGTAGCTTTTGAACTTACTGTCTTTTCAAATTATTTATATATTACTTTTTTTGTTCACTATATAATAGTGCCTTTTCCCATTTTTTGATATCATCCAGTTCATTGTGAGGATGTAGAATACTATTTGACTAATTTTTAAAAGTCCTCCACCTACTCTCAAATGGATTTGGGGTGGTGCATATTATTGTAGGAAAGTGAACATTTTAGAAAGTCTAATACTGATACTAATTAACTATGGTATTTTATTCAAATTATATACTCTTTGTCAGTTTTCTCATCTATAAAATGTTAAAAGTAATAGCTGCCATAGAATTATACCTCATAGAAGCTTAAGAATTAAATTATGACTAGGAAAACATATGTGAATTTCTCTAGGGCACAGGCTATACATTACTAATTACTGCAAACCAGTATGTCACACAGTGCTTTAAAAATAGTAGGCATTAAGTACAAATTTATTGAATTGAAAAATCCCTCTACCAGTGGTTTTTTTAACCTGTTTTTTGACACTTAATAATGTTTCTAATTGCCTTAAATAATAGAGTAAAATTTTTTAAAAAGTTCTTTAAAATAAATTTTACTATAATTAGAATTAAATATGCATAGTGCATTTTTTTGTTGTTGGTAATGGTGTGTGAATGGGACAGATATTATGGGATCACATATAAAATAAATGTTGCAACTCAGAAATTTGCAACTATTATACATAAAAATTTAAGGTATTGTGATGATTTTGATAATACTCATGATGTTTTAGATTTAGATGAAGTAAAATAAGGAAATTGCAAACATCAGTGTAAGCCATGTATTTTCAACCTGCAGCTTGTTCATATGGCTTATAGTTTGTGCTTAATAAATAGAAATCAATGTTAAGCTTACGTATTTTAACTATAACTATATCCCTTTTGATGGCAGTGTTAGAATGATTAATATTTGTACATACTTGTAAAATTAATTTTTTAAAAACTTTCCACAGGTATTATTCTGCTCTAAAAACTATGGAACAATTAGAGAACATATACTTTCCCCGAGTTAGTCAATACCGGTTTTGTCAGCTAATGATTGAAAATCTTCCTAAACTCCGTGAAGATATTAAAGAAATCTCCATGTCTGATCTCAAAGACTTTTTGGAAAGCATTCGAAAACATTCTGACAAAATAGGTGAAACTGCAATGAAACAGGTGAGATTCAAAAAGGAAATTTTAATTTAAAGCTCTTTAATAATCTAGAAAATAGAATATATCCCAAGTTTACTTTTTTATTATATCCAATGCTTTTTTTGTTTCACCCTTCTCTTACATTTCTTGGTTCTTGTTTAGAATGGATATCATCAGGGTTTTCTTTGGGTTTATAGTTATTCCTTAGGTAAGTCAGTCTGACTTGAATTAATCAGTTATTGACAAGCTGATCTGTAAGCAGTTTTCCCCGTGTTTGTGGTATTATATTAACCTTTGCCAGTAACCAAATCTGGTATAGAATTAAAAAATGGCAGCCACTGAGGTAAGCGATGCCTGTCTATGCTAAGGTCCTAAATTGCTCTCTTTTTAAAACAAATTCGAGTATTTACTTTGGCTTACAAGCTGCAGCTCAATAATAAAAAGACAAACAATGGAAAAAAGGTTTGGCAGTTATAAATATGCACATCTACCCTTTTGAGTCAGCAGTTTCTCTTGTAGGTATTTACCGTTGAGAAATGAAAACGTCTTCATGATGTGTACAATAGCCAAAAACTGGAAACAACCCAAATGGCTATCAAAAGGAGATTGTATACACAAATTGTGGTATATTCATACAATGGAATACTACTTAGCGATACAAAGGAATGAATTACTGATATATACAACCACATGTATGAATATCTCAGTATGCCAAGCCACATAAGCTGGATACACAAAAAAAACCACACTGGTGATTGTGGTTGAAAAGGAAAGTTTAGGGCCTTGTATGTCACTAGAAGGAAAGCTAGAGGATGAAACATGGGACTATATAGCATAGTGAACCCTGATGAGGTCGAACCCTGGTGTGGTTAATAGTACAAATGTAAGAATGTTCTTCCATGAACTAGAACAAATGTACGTCACTATTACAAGGTGTCAGTAATGGGGTAGTATATGGGAAAAAGTACAGCTAAGGCAAACTGTAGTTAACAGGTATATTTTAATATTCTTCCATGAGTTGTAACAAAGGTACTACACCAATGCTAAGGGTCAGTAATAAGGGAATATAAGAGATAAGAGTGTTTGTTTTTGTTTTATTTTTTTATTCAGAGCAATGAAAATTCTAAAATTGATTGTGGTGAATGCATGACTCTGATTATACTGAGAGCCATTGATTGTACAGTTTGGATGGATTATATGGTGTATGAATAAAACTGCTTTTAAAAAAATAAAGCATATTGGTACAGATGGTAAATCTACATATAAAAAAAAGCAGCACACACTGTTTGATTCCATTTATATTCATTTGTAAAGCGGGCAAAACTAATTTAAGATGAAAAGAATCAGAACAAGGTTGCCTGTGGGTGGGGAGATTGCCTGGGTAAGGACACAAGGGGACTTTCTGAGGAGATGGAAATATTCCAAACCATAATGGGGTATATCCTTTTTATCAAAATTGTACAGCCAAGATCTGTACATTCAGTGTATATAAATCTTACTTCAAAGAAAACTGTAAGCAATTACTGGGGTGAAATTAGTGGGTAAAGATATAGATGAAACAGGAATGGAAAAATGTTAACTTAGATAATGAGTATGTGAAAATTTGTTATACTAATCTATTTACTTTATATTTAAATTTTTCAATAATAGAACGTTAAAAATGAGCATAATATAATTAAAATTTCCAGAGTTAACTGTTAGTACTCCCAATAAGCACAATGTCAAATAAATACGAATATGTTCAACATGCTTCTTAACTCCTGATTTCTTTCTAAGTGTTGCAGACTACTTTGGAGAAGTACTTTATTTTATTTTTCTAATTAAAGAAGTACATCTGTACCAAGACTATTGTCAAATCAAGGAAGTTAGAATTCAAGTATATGAACTTTTTCCCTATTTTAACTTTTTAAAGGATTATCTGTCAACCCGATAACTTCTATTATGTTTCCGTTGATTGTACCAGCTTTGTACGTTAGTACACTCTATGTTAATTTTCTTTGTTTAATGGATTGTTTCCTTTGAGGATGTGTTGATTTTGAAAATTCTATACTGGGATCAATTTACTTTAATAAAAATAGAAACTATTTATAATATAGGACCTATGATGTACAGTGATTTTTTTTTTTTTATGTTTGCTTCATTTTTTTTCAGTTGTAATTATCTGTAAATGGACTATAGCAGATTAGATTTCAAAATTATTATTTTTCTTTTTATTATTTTTTTATTTTCCACATTATTTTTGATAATGTCTTTTGTTCAGCTTAATTAAATACTTTTTTTGACAAAAAAGATATATATTTGCTATAAATAAACAGAAGCTACAAAATAGAACTTAAGTCAAACTCGTTATGTCTCTGCTATTCTTTTCTGTGGAAGCTGGGACTGAGGGCATTTTCCCTACCATTGGGATGATAGAAATATGGTTAGTTGTGAATGGTAGAGTAGCAATAGAAGTAGTAGTGGGATAGAGTTTGAACATCAGATTAGTAGCCTGGAAGAGATGAAGACTTGGGAGGTGTAAGAGAATAAGATATGGATCCAAAAGTTCAGGAAAAGAATCTAGCAATTCTGAATCTAAAGACTGATTATCCCAGAGAACTCTCCATGAGTTAGGAAAGCTGCAGGAATGGAGAGTTAAAGAGAACCAAAAAGGTGTCTATTACCTCATTGTTAAGTCAAAATAAAGTGTGGAATTTCATCGTATTCCTCTGAAGTGATGCTTTTTCTCCTCCACTGTTAACAGTACAAGATACTAATAGGACTGATGTTTCGTGATAAAAGGCCCCTTCCATTTCCTCTCAGGTGCATAAATCCTCCTGACTTGTTTCCTGTGATTAGGAATATTCTTCCATGTGGCCATGTTCATCCATTGTATTCTTTGCCTTCAGCATCACAGTCTTTTCAGAACTTTTTCTCCTGTCTCTTGCCAACAAAGTCTATGCATGCCATGGGGGTAAAAACAAAACCACCCTTGCCACCATGCAGTCCACCAAATCGTGAACTCTAGAATTTGAGGTTTGTAAGAATTTCCTGCTAGGAGGGACTATTCTCTCCTGGTCCATCACCACTTTTTTCTTGTAAAAGTAATCAAGCTCCTCCACCTCTACAATTTAAACGTAGACCTTTTCATGTGGAAACCTTTTCCAATCATCTTTCTGTTAGGAATTTTTTTTCCCCTTAAAATTTCTCCTGTAGGAAGTGTCTCCTGCAAAGTTGAAAGGTTAGAGAATTTTTTCCTGTTGGGAGCTAGGAGTCCTCAAGATCTGATAAGAAAAGTTGTATTTTTTCTGTCTTGGTACCCCTTCAGGTTCCCCTTTCATTTTCTTGTGTTTTTTGAGTATTGGAGATCTTCTGGTCAGTTTGGCAGAGTCACAGTTAGATTCTGGAATCTCCTGGGTGGCCTAAGTGTAAACCTCGTAAATTGCAAAGAATTCCCTCCCTTGGGTGCTCCTGTATCCTTCATTCCATTTTCTCATGTCCCCCTTGTGGACTTCTTGTTATATCATCACTTAAATGTCTTATAAGTACCTCAAATTCAGCATTCCAAAATTAAATTCTTTATCTTCTCCCTAAATCTGTATTTCCTTTTTTTCCTATCTCAGATCATAGTATTTCCTCTTTTCACAAACCAGAAACCTGGGAGTTCTTTAGACTTTTCAGGAGTATTTAAGTACTCAATGTAATTTATTATCAAGTCCTATCAGTTCTACTTCTAAATATCTCCAGATCCTATTCCCTCTTCTCTGTATATCTGGACAGTTGTTATAATTGTTTTCCTTGTCTCTAGTCTTTTCTCCATTAGGTTATTGTCCTAAAATGCAAATATGACCATATCACTTCCTCTCTTTACAATCCTTCTGTGATTCCCTTTCAACCCTTCATAAAGCCTAAATTTCTTAGCATCAAGTGAAAGCCTCATCTCTTGAGATTCCTTCTCCCTCCTGTGCTGTAATAGTATTAGATTTCAAATAGAATTTTGAATACACAAGCTGTTTCCTCTCGCTAGAGTGCTTTCCATTCTTCCAGATTCCCCAGTTTGATGAATTCCTGCTTTTTTCTCCCAGTGGCTGGCTTAAGTGTCACCAGTTTGTGAAATCTGTGTCTTGCTCCCTCCTACCTTCAATCCTACTACTACCAGCAAGAGATGCTTACTTCCTCATCAGTGCATGTATCTTTTGTTATGCTTGTCACACTATGTTATAATGGCCTATTTTGTGCAGCTAGACTATGACTTTTTTGAGGGAGGGATTATGTCCTATTTATTTTTGCCGTCTTCAGATCTAGCACTATGCCTAACATGAGTGGCACAAAAAGTTATTTTTTAGAGGAATTTAAAGCTGAGTTTTAGATTCACTGTGGAGAATGTTTAAAGTAGAAGACAGCCTTGTATTTGTAGATTTTTTATTCTAATGTGAGATATGAATCCACTATGAGTAAAATACGTTGAATTAGGATTAAATTTCTAAAATTCATATGCATATTCTAACATTTTCTGCACTATATTCTCTGGCACACATTTTATTAGTGTTCTTTAGGGCAAAACAAGGGATTATATGGTCAATATAAGTTTTAGAAACCTGGGTTAAATGACGTTAAGCAGGTTTCTTTACTTATTAATTGTAAATCTCCTAGGAGAGATAATAGCTTATAGGAGGATAGAACTCTTTTTTGAGGAATACCTATTGATACCATGTGAAACATTAATTTTGTTAATAACAATTTGGAAGCAATACTCTATATAATAATTTTATACTCTGTGAACATAAAATCAGTGACAAAGTTAGTTTGGGCACAAAGGGAGAAAAATAATTCTATTTTACTTAGTAAATAGGTTTCTGATGGCAACAGAGGAGAAGTAGTGTAGCAGTTTGATACTGTTTATGAATTCCAAAAATAGATATTGGATGATGTTTGTAAATTGGTGTGTTCTTCTGAGCATATTAGATTGTATTGGATTCAGAGGTTTTACTTTTGCTTGATTAAATTATGATTAAGGCTTTGATTGGGCCATGTCAGTAGGACATTGAATCCCCGCCCCCCTTGGTGGGTGGGGGACTCACAGAGAAAACGACAAGGCAGAAGAGATAGTTGGAATTTTTGATATTGGAGCCCCGGGAAGTAAACACACAGAGAAGTAGATACGTGAGGAAGGAGAGAAGGCTCCATTAGACACGGCAGAGGCCCCAGGAAGAGAGCCAGATAGTCTACAGCTGACCTTATGGAGAGAACAGAGCAGCTGAGCCTGGAAAGAAATGAGCCCTGGGAGCGAGACGAGACTTATCCCAGCCTGCAGCTGATATTGGAAGAAGCTGGGACCACAGAGCCTTAAGAGGAAGAGGAAGGCTCGACCCTTGCAGGTGTCGACAGCCATCTTGCTCCAACACATGGCAACAGACTTTGGTGAGGGAAGTAACTTACGCTTTATAGCCTGGTAACTGTAACCTTCTACCCCAAATAAATACCCTTTACAAAGCCCAACAGATTTCTGGTACTTTGCATTGGCACCCCTTTGGCTGACTAATACAGATAGGGGCAGTGATTTTTTTTTTTTTTTGCGGGTACAAACCTGTGTAGGTTAGTCAGGATCAAGGCCTAGGTGAGGGAAAAGTCAGATTACTGAAAATTACATTATTTGCTTAGTAGTCATGTTTCCCTTACAGAGAATTCACCCCACAAAAGGCAGTGGATGGCCTTTCTACATACTAACTGAACAGAATAGCTACAACCTGAAACCCATCAAAATAGAGGGAATGCCCCACTGATATGCAGTATATAAGGAAATTCAAAATATGGGATTAAGTCTGTATTTTTTCTGTCTCTCGTAATGGAGTTCTGATAGTGAAGTATCATTAAAATGTATAAGAGAAAGTATAAAGCTCCTCAACTTCTTGGCTCATACAAATGTTGATTTTTGTTGCTGATCAAGTCAATTATGAGTTAACAGCTTCTTCTGTATTTTTAGTCTTAAAAAACTGTGGGTAGGTTTAGTCAGTCTGTAGTGAAGCTTCTCAGTGGTTGGTACTGTTGAAAACAGCAAGTGAAGGTGCTGCTGTAGTGACTAGGACTCTGGACTATGGTGAAACAACTTAATGTTTCCAGAGCCCAGAGCATATATGAGGAGAGGCAGACCAGATTGTGCAGCAGCACTGTGCCAAGGTGCTGTTTTCATTAAAGAGGGTTAATCAAATTAAGATTAGGTTCTCTGATAGGCTAGTGATAGAATGAGATGGACTAGCCCCAGAAAAGACATCCCCAGATATAGACAAGAAAAAAGAGCAGTCAAATGTATCTATTTCTCATAGACGCTCAAAACATCATTATTCAAGATCACGATCAAGGTCAAGAGAAAGAAACCGAAAGTCAGATAATGAAGGAAGAAGACATAGGAGCCGGAGCAGAAGCAAAGAATGTGTCAATGCATGAAGTGACTGAAATGAAGACACTGCAGGCTCAGATAGCAAAATAATAAGCCTATTTCATGATTAAGACAGGCTTTCTTAAAACAGGCAAGAAGACGTGAATCCAAATATAAATCCTCTAAGAAACACAAGTCTGAGGAACATAACAACAAAGAACATTCTTCTGATAAAGGAAGAGAACAACTAAATTCATCTGCAAATGGTGAGGACAGACACAAACACAAAGAAAGCAAGCCATCAAGAGGCAGAAGTCACTCAAAATCTAGGCCTCATGAAAGGCATCATTGTAATAGAAGCAGAAAGCAGAAGTCTCAATCCAGGAGTAGGGAGCAGAAGTCACGATCCAGAAGCAGAGAGAGAAAACATTGAATCAGATCTCATTCCTGCAAAAGATCAAGGCACAAACATAGAAGTAGAAGCAGAAGTATGACAAGGAGTAGAAGTCTAGATAGAATTGAAAAACCAAGATATAGCAGAAGTTTAAGCCAGACTTCTAGTTCATCTCTCTTTAGAGGTAGGAACACAGCATGGATGTACAAGAAGAAGCCTTAGTTAGGAGGTTGGAAAGGGCAAAGAAATTACAAGAATAATGAGAAAAGAAAATGGTTGAAAAACAACAAGAAATAGCTGCAGCAGCTTCAGCTACTGGAGGTTCCTAAATATTTCTGTCCTATTGGCATCCGGAACACAAGTAACTCCTCAAATAACTATGGAGGCTCAAATGGCAGCCCTGCTAGCTAAAGCTTGGCAGAGACTGGAATAGCTGTATCTAGATATTATAACCCAGCAGCTGTGAATCCAATGAAATTTGTCAAATGAGAGAGAAAAAGGAAAATGCTTTGGCAAGGCAAGAAAGAGGGGGACAAATCTCAGTTTGCTGTAGTGTGGGAAAAATTGAATTTTGGGAACAAGGATCAAAATGTGAAATTTAGGAAGTTAATGGGTATTAAGAGTGAAGATGAAGCTGGATACAGCTCAGTTGATGAAGAAAGTTCTAAGACTTTGAAGCGAAAGGAAGACTTATTTTGAAATGTAGATGTTCAGTATGAAATGGCAAGACAACAAACCCGCACACAAAGAGGAATGGGATTGGGTTTCACATCTTCAGTGTGAGGAATGGATGCAGTTTGAAAAATACCACACTTTCAAAGTTTGAGACTTTATATAGACTTTTCTTGTTCTGATATCAGGTCCTTGTTCACCAAACAGCTAGGATTCTAGTTTGCATGGGTGTTGCATTGACTTTAATTTATTGAAAAATACAATTTGGGGGGTAAATATCGTATTACTGGTGATACTGGTTTTAGTGTTGTAATCAGGTTAAACCCACTTCCATTAAAGTTGACAGAGCTATAGAAGGACAGTGTTTTTAGCTAATGAATTCTACTTTTCAAACATAAAACCTACTACAGGTGGGTTATAATCTCATACATGGATTTTTCATGTCTGCTGCCTTGTATACTTTTGTACTTAACCTTATACAGTTACTTTCACCTCTTGAAACATGAAAGAAACACTGTGGATATGTTCTTTAGAAGATCTGGTCATTTGGTATATAATCCAGCACAAAGAAGCTGGGTGGTAATGATAATAAAATGGCTTTTTCAAAAACAAAACAAAACAAAATGACCTGTGGGCATTTTTAGTGGGAAATGAAATAAGCTTGCAACTTGATGCTATAGTTCTGTCTGTGAGGTATTGAGGATTTGGGCCTATGACCTAAGAGTGAACCGTCTAACCCAAACACACATATACGAACTCAGGAAGTACATGGTTCCATATATTTCAAGGCTTCCAGAAAATTAAACATTTTTTTTTCTCCATGGATAACAGTTGGAACGAAGGCAACGTATTTTATGCACAGACATTCATGTCTCATATCTTTTTAACTTTCTGGTGTTTATATATTTATGTGTCTGCTTTTCCCCTTTAAAAATAATCAATGGTTATTCTTTTCCAAAACTTTGTGCTCCAAACCAAAGGTGATTAAAATAATTGAATCATAAGTTTCACTTGAATCCCTCAAGGGAAAGATGAGTGTACTATTTGGTAATTGAAATAAAGCTAACAAAAGCTAGGTAATAAAACTATTAGACATTGTCTTTAAATAATATATTCAAAGGATTATAAAACAAGATTGAGAATTTTGGCATATCATTGAAAGCCAGAAAGAGAACTATCTGAAAATTTTACAACTGAAAATACAATAACAAATTAAGAACTCATTGAATATATAGGTGGTAGAACAGATTAGACATAGCTGAAGAGAGAATTAATGAACCAGAAGATAAGTCAGAGGAAAATATCCAAATTGAAGCTCAGGGAGACAAAAGGATGGAAAACATAGGAAAGAGTTTAAATAGGTATGAGATAAATGAAAAAAGTCTAACATATGTGTAATTTTAGTCCCAGAAATAGAGGAGAGAGAGAATAGGGCAGAAACACTATGGACAGACCTTGAAGCCACAAATTCAAAATGTGTTGTGAATTCTACACAAGATAAATAAAAACACACTTCACTTAGGCGTATCATAGTAAAATGCTGAAAATTAAAGATAAAAAGAAAAATCTTAAAAACAGCTAGAGGGGAGAAATATATTACCTTGAAGAAAGCAACAATAATACTAATAGCTGAATTCTGAACATAATCACTGGAAGCCACAAGAATATGGAATGATATATATAAAGTGCTGAAGAACATTTGTTAACTTAGAATTCTATACCAATTAAAAATATCTTTCAGAAATGGAGGTAAAATGAGGCATTTTTCAGATAAACAAATATCTAGAGAATTTTTAACCAGACTTGTACTGACAATCATGTTTTTCAGAAGGAAGGAAAATTATCTCAGTTAGAAGCTCAGAGATGTAGGAAGTAGATGGCATGGGCAAGTATTTGGGGTGAAATTACACACACACACACATATATGTATAGGCTATATTCAACAAAAACATCCTGTGGAGTTTTATAAATTTAGAATTGCATTGCAAAACAATAGCAGCATATAAATTGGGAGAATTTTTATGAATTAAAAAACCATTAAATTATGCTGTTTATAGGAGATGTATCTTACACATAAACATACAGAAAGGTTGAAAGCAAAAGGATGGAAAAAATATACCATGCAAACATAAAAAGAAAGTTGATGTCGCTACATTGATAAAGTAGGCTTTAAGGCCAAACTCATTACTAGAGAGAGAATGAGGAACATTCCATAGTGATAAAAGTGTCAATTCATAAGGAAGATAAACAATTCTAAATTTGTTTGCATCTAATAACATACCCTCAAAACATAAAGCAAAAACTTTTCAGGGAGTGGATGTGGCTCGAGCAGTTGAGTGCCTGCCTCCCACCTGGGAGGTCCTGGGTTCGGTTCCTCGTGCCTCCTGAACAAAAACAAACAACAAGCAAAACAAACAAAAAAATGTCATACGGGAAGCTGATATGGCTCAGTGGTTGAGTGCTGGCTTCCCATGTTTGAGGTCCCGGGTTCAATCCCTGGTCCCTGGTACCTCAAAAAAAAAAACAAACTTTACAGAATTAAAGGAAGAAATAGACACTTTGACAAATCATAATGGGATTATAATTGAAAAAATATTTTTAATTTATTGACGTGAAATTCACCTCATTTCAAATAAAGTGAACAATTCAGTGGAATTTAGTACATCTACAATATTGTACAGTACCACCTCTGTCTAGTTCTAAAATATTTTCATCACTCCAAAATAAAACCTTATGTCATTAAGCAGTTTCTCCTAATTCTCCCCTGCCCCCAGTCCCTGACAACCACCAATCTGTGTTCTGTCTGTACAGATATACCTATTCTGGACATTTCATACAAATGGGATCGTATAATACATGACCTTTTATGTCTGGCTTTTACTTAGCATCTTTTCAAGGTTCATCCATGTGTTGCATGTATCAGTACTTCATTCCTCTTTCTGGCTGAATAATATTCCATTTTATGTTTATAAATTTGTTTATCCATTGATGGATATTTGGGCTGTTTTCACCTTTTGTCTATTGTGGATAGTGCTGCTATGGACATGTGTGTACATCTATTTGTTTGTGTACCTGTTTTCAGTTCATATGGGCATACACCTAGGAGTAGAATTGCTGGCTTATGTGGTGATTCTATGGTTAACATTTTGGGAAACTGCCAACTTTTCCATGATGGCGGCACCATTTTAAATTTCCCCCAGCAATGTATGAGGATTCTAGTTTCTCTATCATCTTTGTCAACACTTTTTATTTAAAAAAATATATACAACCATCCTACTGGATATAAAGTGGTACCTCATTGTGGTTTTTGTTTGCATTTCCCTAATGGCCAATAATGTTGAGCATCTTTTCATATGCTTGTCGGCCATTTATATATCATCTTTGGAGAAATAACTACTAGTCCTTTGCCTATTTTTAAATTGAGTTGTTTGTCTTTTTATTATTGAGTTATAAGTTCTTTATATATTCTGGATAGTAGATCCTTATTAGATCAGTTATGTGCTTTTCAAATAGTTGTTTCCATTCTGTAGGTTGTCTTTCTTTCTTTTTT
>JAQZBX010057297.1:0-18009 GCA_029593785.1 Cabassous unicinctus
GCATTCAAATGCTGAGTTTGGCTTAGAGAGAGGCCACATTTGAGCAACAAGGAGGCTCTCAGATGGCAACCCTTAGGCACCCCATAACAGTAGGCCAAGTTTCAGTTACATGAGCAAAGACTCATAAGGCTAGTCCTCAATAACCGGAACCCATCAGTGGGCCATCCTCTTTTGCCAGACACTTCCTCTGCACTCAGGGCCATTTTACATCAGCATATACCACATAGAACTGTGTGGGAGAGAGGGTGGTCTATGATGTGAAATGCGCTCTATGCTTGGTGGCAAAGCCCCAGGATCTGTATATCCATTATGGGTAATGTTCCACACTGATGAAGGATGTTGATGTGGGATGTTGTGGGAGGTGTGGGAGGCGGGGAACATGGGAATCCTTGTAATTTATGAGTAATAATTAGGTAATCTAAGCACCTTTAAAATATATATATATAAAATAACATTTATGTAAGAAAATACACATATATGCATATATTTGTATATCATTTTACAAATACTGGTATGTACTGTGAAAAATCTTGATTTTTATGAACAATAAAAAAAAATAAAAAAATAAAAAAATAAAAGGGTTTAACACCCAGAATATATTTTTTAAAATCTAAAATAATAATAATAATAATAATAATAATAATCAATTATAGGAATTAGGGTTAAAGGAGAGAATGCACACATTATAAACCTGCACATGTAGAAGTAACAATGTAATTAATTAAATTGGAAGGTGGACAGGGTGAGAGAAATTGGGAAGAATTGTGAATACAATTTAAAGTAGATGTAAGGGGAAAAAAAGTAGATGTAAGGTAAATGGGAGCAAGGTCAAAGGAGAAAAACTAGTATGTATGGTGAGGGAAAGGAAAATGAAGTGAGATATGACTGAAGAAACAGACAGACTTGAGATGGATGTAGTGAGTACCTTTAATCACTAAAGGGCCTTCAGGTGGGAGATTCAAGACTCAAATTCATATGAAGTGAAATGGTCAAATGTTTCACCAACTCTGAGACTCCAAATAAAAGGGGCAAAGACTGGTATTAGGAGATGTGGGGAGAATGTTAAATGAATTTGAGCCAATAAAATGTAATCAGTTTAATAATGTGCTACTGTAACATATATGCCAAAATAAAATGCCCCATGGGAGCTTCTCCATAATCTGTTAAATTGCATTTCCTTCCCAATTGGAGTTTCTGATTAAAGTAGAATACTATCAGTGTGTATGCCCAGCCTATTAATTTTGTCCCCTTCTTTGCTGGGACTTCCTTGCTGTTCCTCAAAGTCCGCAGACTTACTTCTGCCTTGGGGACTTTGCACTGGTCATTCTACTTGCCTTGAATATTCCTCCCCCAGGGATCCTCATGGCTGCCTAATCACCTGTATTAGTCAGCCAAAGGGGTGCTGGTGCAAAATACCAGAAATCTGTTGGCCTTTATAAAGGGTATTTATTTGGGGTAGAAGCTTACAGTTACCAGGCCATAAAGCATAAGTTACTTCCTTCACCAAAGTCTGTTGCCATGTATTGGGGCAAGATGGCTGCCAATGTTTAGCCTTCTTCTTCCTCTTAAGGCTCCATGGTCAGGCTCTCTAGGCTTTGTCTCTCTCCTGGGGGCTCAATTCTCTCTGGACTTAGCTGCTTTGTTCTCTCCACAAGGCCAACTGTGAACTGTCAGGAGAACGGCTCGTCTCTTTTCCCAGGGCCTTCTCTCCTTCCTCACGACCAAGGTCCTCTGTGTGCTTACTTCCCAGGGCTCCAGCTCAAAAACTCCAACTCTCTTCTCTGCCATGTAGTTTTCTCCTACTGACGTGGCCCATTCAAAGCCCTAATCATAATTTAATCATGCCTACGTACAGACCAGTTTACAAACATAATCCAATATCTATTTTTGGAATTCATGAATAATACCAAACTACTACATCACCCCTTTCAAGTTTTTGCTTTAATGTTATCTTCTCAATGTGGTCTATGCTTTTGTTGGAGAAAAGCAGCGCTCACTGGGACGTGGAGACTGATGATTGCAGGCAGGAAGTTTATTGAGACGCTCTCCCAATGAAGGGGGTCTGAAGAATAGACTTCAGCCTGCCCTTGGAGGGTGGTAGATATGACTTTATATAGTACATCAATAGATGGGGAAACTGAGTACAGCCTGGGGTCAAATGGCTAGGAGGTAGGGTATTTTTGGAATGCAGAAGGGGTTGGTGGTGCCTGGGCCTGGAAGGGGTGAAGGCCCTTGTCTACTCCACTGCTAAATCTCTCTGTTGTTCATTCTTGGGAGGGGATGGGCTGCCTCCGAGCCTGTAGGCTATGGCTTGCTCAACTGGTCAGGTAGGTTATGGCTGGAGGCTGCCTTTCTTCAATTTATGTCATGGGGAGGAATTGAGTCATGGTCTTATGACCTGTTAATCATTGCAAACCTTGTAAGGGGGAACCTCTAACAGCTTTATACAATTATATATCCATCCTTGCCTCCCCAAAACATTGTCCATGCCCCTTATCCTGCTCCCCATTTCTTCTTCTATAGCACTGAGCAACTTCTAATGTGCTAAGTAATTCACTAATTTAGTATTTTCATTGGTTATTGTCTGTGTTGCTTGAAAATACCTTTTCTTGGAGCAAGGACCTTTGTTTTTATTCACTTGTGTATCACAGGATCTTAGAAGATGATTGGCACGTAGAGTGTACACAAGAAATATTTATTGAATGAATCCAGAATTTGCTCAGAAGTTTGCATCTTGAAGTCTGCTAATGGTATGGAGAGTTGATTCTGAGCAGTAATTTATTTAGCCATCCATTCACCTCTTTGGCAGATCATCTTGGTAAATTACAAACAGGTAGCTATGGCCACCATCCTGTTAATACTCTCTAACAGGGATCAGCAAAACTTTTTTTATAAAGTGTCAGAAGGGAAATATTTTAGGCTTCATGAGCCATGTGGTCTCTGTTGCAGTTATTCAACTCTGCCACTGTAATGTGAAAATAGCCATAAACAAATGATAAGAAAATGGGTATGGCTATTTCAAGACAATTTTATTTACACAAACTCTGGGCTGGATTTGGCCTATGGCCTCTAATTTGCTGACCAGTGCTTGATAGTGTCAGAAACTAAAAGGTACATTGATTTAAATGTGAATATCACACTTTGAGTTAGTTAATTCAACCAATATTTGTTGCAGGCCTACTATGCACCAAGGACTATTCTATGTGTTGAGAAACTAGTCTTGAACAAAACAGACCAGGTTCATCATGGATCTTGCAACCTAGTCCAGGGAAAGAAAAACAAATGAATAATTTCCAACACAGTCAAATGAACTGTGTCAGATAGTTTTATTTAAATATAACCATATCTAATTTGTTGTAATGGTCATGTGGAATGTACTATAAAGAAAATATGACAGGGTAAGGGGCCATAGAGTGACAGGATGGGCTGTGCTATCTTAAATAGGCTATGAGAGAGTATTATTTATGAGGTAGCATTTAAGCAGAGAGATGTGAAAAAAGTAAGGAAATGAGCTATGCAGATATTTAGGGGTTGAGCTCTTTAGGCAGAAGAAAAATAAGTACAAAGCCAGGAGGCTAAAACATTCTGCGGGTGTTTGAAGGGCAGTGAGGGATGGGGGGGACGTTAGCAAATAATACACCCCCATGTCTCCCTCCTTCTCCTGCCCTCCATTTTTCTAACTCCCTTCTACATCCCACCGGAGGAAATATTTTTGTCTCCAAAGTGCGTGCCATTTTCCAGACCCTCTTCACGCCACTAGAGAACCCTTTACTCTCATTTTTTTGTGTGTGTTATCATAGCAAAGAATCTGAGAGAGTAATTCACACAAAGTTATAAAGAGTGCAAAGTGTTTTCTCCCTCAGAATATTTACTTTTAACAGGAGTTATAAGCCAAAAGAATATTTGTTAAGGATTGAATTATGTCCCCCACAAAAGGCATGTTCAAGTCCCAACTCCTGGTCTTGATGGGTTGAAATGGGACCTTTGAACATGTTACTAGTTAAGGTGTGCCTGCCCAAATGAGGGGGGCCTTAATCCAATCTGGCTGATGTCCTTATAAGCAAAGGAAATTGGACATGGAGGGAAAAAAATCCACAGGAGGAGCAAAAAGCTGGAAGTCAATGGATCCCCGAAGAGAAAGGAAAGGACAACATCATGTGGCAGAAAAGCCAAGGAAGCCCAAGAATGCCACAGTTTTCTTGGAGAAAGCATTAGCTTGCTGATGCCTCCAGTTTGGACTGCTCCTAGCCTCAAAACTGTGAGCCAATCAATTCTAGTTGTTTAAGCCAACCCATTGTATGGAATTGGTTTTTGCATCTGGGAAACTAAAATAATATCTAATGGTAGACAAGCTGGAATTAGCAAAGATGGGGGGGAGAGCTAAAATAGTCTAATTAAAAGCACTCGTACATTGTTCCTATCCTAGATGCTAATTGCTGTTGGTGTAAAGAGCTCAGGTCTATACTTAAGTTCTACCCCTGGCTCTGCTATTAAGTCCTAGAGTGACCTTGGTAAGTCATTTCATCTTTCTAGGAGTTAATTTTGTCATATGCAAATGAGCTGCTTGGGCTAGAGCCAGAATGGTAGTTACCCATGGCAGTGATAGTATGATTAATCTTGTCTCATTTTGCTGCTGAACCCAGACTAAGCTTCAGAATCCTGCTTGACATAACATTTCAGGTGACAATGCCCAATCAATGAGAGGAAGAACTCAGTATGAAACATGCTTGCTTCCTGTAGGAACTTCTTTAGGTGACCTTTAAAATTCATTTCATTTCTGAGACTATGTATCTGTGTTAGACTATTGAAAATAGGCGAGAAGCAAATGGTAAGCAATTCTCCAGACCTGAGAAGTCAAGGAAATTTGCACCTGCATTCCAGGAGAAATTTCCTTCTTTGCAAACCGTCCCGACCTAGGCATTCTAGCTCCAAGGTTAATGGAAGAAAACAACTATAATTTTATTTGTCAGACCTCAAAACCATCCATGTTAAACTGGAGGTGGGGTAGGGTTAAAATATTAAAATTAAAATGCCTTTCTGCATGGTGGTAAAATAAATCTCATATATAGTAAAAAAAAATAGTGGCAATTAAAGAATCAGCAAGTGAACAGGAATAATGGAACCTGTTTATGAAATGATTGATACACAAATAAAATCCAGCACATGACAGTTCCCTTATTGTCTTTTCAAAGTGGCCTGTTAGCAGCCTATATTTCTTTCTTACCTGTGTAAATCCCCAGCCCCTAGGGTCCCTTTTGTCCAGCTGCACAGTACTCAGGGAAGAATGCTGGTTGTTTGAGGCACTGTCTAGTGGGCCTTTATGCTCCCAGAGAAATAGCTTTATCAGGAGTTTCCAGTGGTAGGGAGAACTTTCTGTGCCTTTGAACCAAGGAAGCTGTTCTCTGGAATGAACATTCATTGATTCCTGCAATCTTAAATATTCTTTATTCCCCCATTATGTTGTAAGGTACAGTTAATGCCAGAAAGAAAATCATTTTACCTCATCTGCAGTCACAAACTCCCAGAATCCATAGGATGGAGAATATATTGTTTTACTTTCTGAGCAGGTCCACTACTGATCCCTTCAATGTCCATCCCACATAGCCATCTGGAAGTCCTCTATCTCTTTGCCCATCTTCCCTTTTCTCTCCTTCATCTCCCCTCTTCCTGCTTTGTAGTGGCTGCACAGATCCTAATGCTTGTCTGTCTCCTTCTATTTGTAGTGAAGCATCTAGAACACTAATGTGCTTCTGAACATACTGACAGTATTTCAGAGAGTAACTTTGATTTGTTTGCATGCTAACACAGATACTCTTCTATTTTACCAATGAATCCTCCAGAGGAGGAATATGGAGGTGAGAATATACTGGGCACGAAGATCCAAGCCCTCTAAAGGAGGAGCATTACAATGTGGGATTACTTCTGCCTGGAGTTAGGGCAGCTCCATCTTGATGCTTGTCCACAAGCAATGATTACTACCCAAGGCTAACACCCTGGCACTGCCTGCTTCCCTGCACTCAGACCCAGAGGCCAGCATTGGAACAAGGCTCAGGGATGAAACCCTACTTTTGATGTAGTGGCTTTTAAATTTAGGGTTGCATACTTTTTTCATAATCTGAGTAAAAGTATGCAACTTTTCTCTAGAAAAATACACAATTTCCTAAATTCATGTACTCCCTGGGGTCTCTTCACAGAGATGGAAGAACCTGAGTTTATGATGGAAGTTTAAGATCTTCTTTTAATTGCCATCATGCAATTGACCAAAAAAGTTAGTTTTACATGTTTTAAATATTTCCCCTTTACATCCTTCTCAGAGTTTAAATAGCATAACTTGGAGGTTAAGATCATGGAATTCAAAATAGAAATATCTAGATTCAAACCGTGATCAGGTCTTTATTTATGAGTGATCTGGGACACATTTCTTAGCCTCTCTGGGCTTCTATTTCCCCTCACTTAAATGGAATGACAATGCCATTTAAGCCTGGTACAACCTATGTGCCCACCAAATGGGAACTTTTATCATGTTTCCAACAAATAAAATGGACTTGATTACTTTGCCTGTTATTCATAAAACAGAATCATATTTTTAAAATCTTTTTATTTTGAAATAATTTCAAACTTGCAGGACAGTTGCAAAAAACAATACAAAACCATACAGAGACCTCCAACATACCCCCCTCACCCAGATACCCAAATCTATGGATTTTTAAATTTTACTGTATTAGCTGTATCATTTTATCTCTATTTACATCTATCAGCCCATCCATCACTTATTTACTGATCGATCAATTTCTTTTCTAAACATTGGAGAGTAGGTTGTATACATCATTTTCCTTGAATACCCAATACTTCCATGTACATTTCCTAAGAACAAGGATATTTACTAATGTACCCACCACAAGTACTGAAATATAATATCAAGAAATATAATATCGATATAAAGCTTACAGTCCATATTCCAATTTTTTCCATACATCCCAATAATGTCCTTTTAAACATTTTCTCCTCCATTATTAGATACAGTCCAAGATCATGGAAGAAATTTAATTGTCATTGTCTCTTTAGTTCCTGCTTTATTTAAATTGTAGAAACATATATATAACATATACTTTCCCATATCAATGACTTTCAAACATGCCATTCAATGGAATTAATCACATTCACAATGTTGTATTACCATCCACCACAATCCATTACCAGAACTTTCCCATCACCCCAAACAGAAAGACTACACCCCTTATGCCTTAACTTTCCATTTCCCCTCCTACCACTTGCTCTTGCTAAACGGTTCTCTAATTTCTGTCCCTATGAATTTGTACATTCTAGCTATTTCATATAAGTGGAATCATGCAATATCTAACCCTTTGTATCTGACTTATTTCATTGAACTTGATGGCTTCAAGGCTCATCCACATATTGACATGCATCAAAATTTCATTTCCTTGTAATGCTGAGTAATTGTAGGTATATACCACATTTTATTTCTCCATTCATCTGCTGATAGACGATTGGATTGCTTATACCTTTTGGCTATTATGAATAATACTGCTCTGAACATTGGTGTACAGATAACTGTATGAGTTCCTGCTTTCAATTTTTTAATTTTTTTAATTTTTTTTTTTGGTATATACCTAGAAGTGGGACTGCCAGGTCATATGGTAGTTCTATTTTAATTTATTGAGAAATTGCTAAACTGTTTTTCACAGTGAGTACACAATTTTACATTCCCATCAACAATGTACAAGGGTTCCTATTTCTCCAAATCCTCTCCAGTACTTATTATTTCCCTTTATATATTTTTTAAAATAATAGCCATTTTAGGGGACATGAGGTAGAATATCATTGTGGTTTTGATTTGTATTTCTCTAGTGGCAAGAGTGATATCAAGGCTCTCTTTGTGTGCTTTCGGTCATTTGTATATCTTTTTTGGAGAAATGTCTATTCAGGTCCTTTGCCCATTTTTAAAATTGGGTTATTTGTCTTTTTGTTGTTGAGTTGTAGGAGTTTTTAAATAAATATTCTGGTTAATGAACCTTGTCAGAGATACAATTTCACTTTTTTTTTTTTTTTTTAAAAGATACTTCGATTACATAAATGTTACAGAGACTATATAGGGGATTCCCATATGTCCCGCTCCCCACACCTCCCACATTTTCCCACACTAGAAACATCTTTCATCAGTATGGTACATTCATTGCAATTGATAAACATATTTTAGAGCATTGCCACTAAGCATGGATTATAGTTTACATTGTAGTTTACACTTTTACTTTCTTGATAATGTCTTTTGCACAAGTTATTAATTTTGATGAAGACCAATTTGTCTGTTTTTCTTTTGTTGCTCATGCTTTCAGTGTAAAATCTAAAAATCCATTGCCTAATACAAGGTCCTGAAGATATTCCCTATGTTTTCTCCTAAAATTTTATAGTTTTAGGTCATATATTTAGGTTGTTGATCCTTTTTGAGTTACTTTCCTCTATGGTATGAGGTAACAGTCCTCTTTCATTCTTTTACAGATGGATATCTACTTTTCCCAGCATAATTTGTTGAAAAACTCTACTTTCCCCATTGAGTGGACTTGGCTCTTTTGTCAGAAATCAATAGCCAAGTAAGGGTTTATTTCTGAACTCTCAATTCTATTCATTGGTCTACTTTCCTGTCCTTGTGCTGGTACTATGTTGTTGTATTGCCGTAGCAATGAAATCAGTAAATTGCTTTGGGTAGTATTGTCATCTTAACAACATTAAGTCTTCAAATCCCTTAACATTATATTGAACCATATCATTGGTTCAATTTATTCCTAGATATTTTATTCTTTTAGTTGCTATTGTCAGTGGAATTGTTTTCTTGATTTCCTTTCAGATTGTTCATTGTTAGTGAACAAAAGTGCTGATTTTTGTGTAATGACTTTTGTGCGCCACCACATTGCTAAACTCATCTATTAGCTCTAGTAATTTTCTTATAGAATCAGCTGGATTTTCTATATATAGGATAATGTCATCTGAGTAGGGGTGTTTTTACTTCTTTTCCCATTTGGATGGCTTTTAGTCCCTTTTCTTGATTAATTGCTTTGGTTAGTACTTTCAGTACAATGTTGAATAGCAATGGTGATTGTAGGTGTGGTGGATTAACTTGTGTACCAAAGTTTGGACGTGTTTTTGGTGTTGGTCCACATTCTGGTGGTTGTGGACCCATTGTAAATAAGATCTCTTCAAGATGTTACTTCACTTAAGATGTGACCCAACTGAATCAGGTTGGGCTTTTTTTTTTTAAAGATTTATTTTATTTATTTCTCCCCACCCCCTTGTTGTTTGCACTTGCTGTGTCTGTTCATCTTCCTTGTTTCTTTAGGAGGCACCAGGAACCAAACCTGGGACCTCAAGCCTAAGTGCTTGAGCCATCTCTGTTCCCTGCTTTTTGTGTGCGTGTGTGTGTCTCTTGTTGCATCATCTTTTTGTATCAGTTTGATGTGCCTGCCCATCACCTCAGCTCACTGTCTTGCTCGTCTTCTTTAGGAGGCATCAGGAACCTCTGCTCCCTGCTTTGTTGTGTCTCTCATTATGTTTTTCTTCTTGTGTCTCTTGTTGCATCAGTTTGCCCTGCCTGGCTGTTGCACTAGCTTGCTGCCTTCTTTAGGAGGCACTGGGAACCGAACCAGGGACCTCCCATGTGGTAGGCGGGAGCTCAATCGCTTGATCCACATCTGCTTTCCGAGGATGGGATTTAATACAGATTACTGGGGTCCTATATAAGCAGAGTGAAAGTCAATGAGTGAGAGTAGCCACAGAGAGCAGCAAGAAGCTGGAAGTCAACTGAACCCATAGGAGAAAGGAAAAGAGATTGCCATGTGCATTTCCATGCAATTGAAAAGTCATGGAACCCCAAGGATTGCTAGATAGCTAGAAGATACCAACTCCAGAAGGAGGTAAGCCTTCTGGTCTCAAAAACCATGAACCAATAAATTCCTTGCTAAGTTAACCATTGAATGTATTTGTTTTAGCAGTTAGGAATCTAAAACAGTGGGCATCTTTGTTTTGTTCCTGATTTAGGGAGAAAGTTGTGCATCTTTCATCTCTGAGTATTATGTTACCTGTACATTTTTAATATATGCCCTTTATTATTTGAAGCAGTACCCTTCTATTCCTATTTTTCTGAGTGCTTTTACCAAGAAAGGGTGCTGGATTTTGTCAAATGCCGTGTTGTATCAACTGAGATGGAAGTTTTTGTCTTTTTCTTCCATTTTATTTATGTGGTGTATTACAATGATTGATTTTCTTATGTTGAAATACTCTTGTGCTTCTGGGACAAATCCCACTTGATCATTGTGTATAATCCTTTTGATGTGCAGTGAGATTCAGGTTGCTAGTATTTTATTGAGGGATTTTGCATTTATCTTCATAAGAGATGTCTGTATATAATTTTCTTTTCTTGTGATATCTTTATCAGCTTTGATATTAGGGTGATGCTGCCCTCATAGAATGAATCAGGAAGTTGTTATCCTCTTCAATGTTTTGGAAGAGTTTGAGAAGGAATTAGTATTCTTCTTTGAAAGTTGGGTAAAAGTCACTAGTAAAGCTATATCGTCCTAGAATTTTCTTTTAGGATGTTTTTCCTTACTGGTTCAATCTCTTTACTTGTTATTGGTATGTTGAGATCTTCTATTTCTTCTTGATTCAGTTTAGGTAGTTTGTGTGTTTTTAGGAATTTGTCCATTTTATCTAGGTTTTCTAATTTTTTAGTGTTCAGAGTTGTTTATAACATCCTCTTATAATTCTTTCTATTTCTGAGTTGTTGGTTATAATGCCCCCTCCTTGATTATTGAGTTTTGTTATTTTTATCCTCTTTTTTTTTTTTTCATTGTCAATCTAGCTAAAAGTTTGTCAATTTTATTGATCTTTTCAAAGAACCGTCTTTTGGCTTCATTGATTCTTTCTGTTGTTTTTCCTATTCTAATCTTTATTATTTCCTTCCCTCTGCTCACTTTGGGTTCAGTTTGCTCTTCTTTTTCTAGTTTCTCCAGGTGTAAGTTTTAAGATATTTCTGTTTTTTTTTTGTTTTTTTTTTAATGTAAGCATTTAGAGCTATAATTTATCTCTGAGCATTTTCTGCATCCAAAAAGTCTGGTATTTTGTGTTCCTTTTTTCCCCATTCATCTCAAGATATTTCCTAATTTCCCTTGTTATTTCTTCTTTGTCCCATTGCTTCCTTAAGTGTGTATCATTCAGTTTCAACCTATTTATAGGTTTTCCCGTTCTCCTTCTGTCATTGATTTCTAGCTGTAGTCCGTTGTGTTCAGAGAAGAGATTTTGTATGTATGGTTTCAGTCTTTTCCAGTGTATTGAGACTTATTTTGTGTCCTAACATATGGTCTATCCGAGAGAATGATCTATGTGCACTTGAGAAGAATGTGTACTCTGCTGTAATATAGTCGGTTTATATTATTGTTCAAGTCTTCTATTTCCTTATTGATCTTCCGTGTAGATGTTGTAGCATTTATTGAAAGTAGTGTTGAAGCAGGCTTCATATAGGGAATCAATAGTTGGATCTGGAACCTGGCAAGAAGTCCACGTGGACATCAATACTCCCAAGATGGCTGCTGGAAGACCCTTGCGAGATTTCTCCCATCCAGAACAATGTTTCTTCCAGAAGCCAGGAAAAGCCCTGAATGTTCTCTAGGGACATTATCATTGGGCCCACCCAGGGGATTGATGGGTGGAGTAATCAGTCAAAACAGTAAACAGCTGGAACTCCTTCCATGCCATCAGCAAGGGGGCGGAATAATTAATGGTTTAAAAGCAGGCACAGAAGTCTCTCTCTCATCCCTCTTGGCTTCTGCACCCTGCTTTTGCCATGTCCCCCTTGCATGGAACGACATGCAAGTAAAACCTGGGCAATTATAATCTATAGTGGGAAATTGTAGTCTATAAATCAGCCCTCTTTATCACTCTTCAACCCCTTACTCCCTACTGGGGACCCATGATCTGTTAATTTCTCCCATTTCTCTTCCCTCCCTACCTTAATAAATTACTGGCCTAACTAACCCAATGTGCTCTGAAATTCATTTCTGCAGCATGTTAAGAACCTAGACAAAATCACCTAACAGTGTGTTGAAGTCTCTTACTATTAATGAAGAACCATCTATTTTTTTCTTTCAAATCTGTCAGTGTTTGCTTTGTTTATTTGTGATTCTGTTGTTAGGTGCATGTATGTTCATAATCAGTATATCTTCCTGATGAATTGACCATTTATCAATATATAGTGACGCTCTTTTTCCTTTTAACAATTTTTAATTTAAAGTCCTTTTTTTTTTCTCATATTAATATAGCCCTGCTCTCTTTTATTTGCATGGAATATTTATTATTATTAATTGTATAGAATCTTTTTTCCATTCTTTTTCTTTCAACCTACTTGTGTTCTTGAATTTAAGGTGGGTCTCTTTTAAATAGTATACAGTTGTGTCATGCTTTTTTATCCATTCTGCCTATTCCAGCCTTTTGACAGGAAAGATAACCCATTTTACATTTAAAGTGACTACTGTGGGTGAGCCACCAGGCCCCGTCTGTGGGTGCACCACCAGCCCCCGCAAGTGGGTGAGCCACCAGGCCCAACAAGCAGGCGACCTGCCAGGCCCCACAAGCCACGCAGCAAGATGATGATGTAACAGGAGAGTGACACAAGGGACAGCCAAGACAAGAGGCACCAAAAAACCAGGAACTAAGGTGACGCAGGCGGTAGGACACCTCTCTCCCACATTGGCGTTTCCGAGGATGGAATCCCAGTGAAGACAGGAGGAGAAGGATGAGAAGAGATTGCAGGGAATGAACACAGAGTGTTGCCCAGTGAATGGACACAGAAACAGCAAAAATGGGGTGGGGTGGGGTGTAAAAATGGATAAAAGTAAATAAATAAATCCTTGAAAAAATGTATAGGGGAGGAAGATATGGACTATAGTTAGTAGTAATACTTTGACGATGCTCTCTCATGATTTGTTAACAAATGTTTCACAAAAATGCAGGATGTTTGTTGGGGGGTGATGTGTGGGAGCCCTGTATGATGTTATGCATGTTTTTTTTGTAAGATCACGATGTTTACTGAACACTTATAATTTATGTATGTTCATGTATGAATGATATAGTTCAATAAACTGTTTAAAAAAAATAAAGTGATTACTGATAATGTACTTTCTTTTGCCATTTTTCTCTCATTTTGCTGAGTCTTGTACCATTTTTGTACCTCAATCATCCATTACTCTCTATTTTTATATTTACTTTATCTTTCATAATGCACCATTTAGAATTCCTTCTCATTTCTTTGTGTGCATGTTTCCCAATATATTCTTTGTGGTTACCAGGGGCTTAAATTTAACATCCTCTATCTATAACAATATCTTTTGGTTTGAAAGCAACTTTCACTTCAGTAGCATATGCAAACGATGTTTCTGTAATCCTCTGTTTCCCCACCTTTATGAAGCTCTTGTCACAAGTTGCATATTTATATGTTAGGATTCCCAGACCATTGATATAATTATTTTTATGCATTTGCATTTTAGATCCTGTATGAAGTACTGCTCCCAATATATTGTATCACATGCACAGGCCATGCACATCCACTGCCTCCCCTCCACTTACCTTATGCTTTCTTTTACTTTACTTTGTTAAAGTGTATTACTTATGATATAAGATTTATGTTATTAAATAAAGGCAGCATTTTGAAAATAAGGGAAACCCAATTAAGAAAACATAAATTCATCAACTTCATCTAAAGTTCCTTGGTAGTAGAAAAACGAGACACTAGAAAACTAAATGTATCCATCTCTTTCCCAAAACATTTCTATTAATACAAATGATCACCTTTTATTGTTGCTAGCAATACCTACCATATGATTTATACAGTTTTCTCTTTTTGGGGCATTCCAGGAAAATAGTGATTATTATTCATTTTTATAGGAAGGACATTTGTCGTGCTTCTTATTTAGTAGAGCATTTGCTCTGTATACATTATTGATATGATGATTGGATGACACAATCATTTACCACCATGATAATCACTATTTGCTAAAAAATAAGGTGAGATTTCTCTCCCTAAATTGTCCCTCTGAAAAGCAAGTGTCACTTCTTATAAGTTCTTCCAAAGTCTCTCAAATTACAGGTCTTATCCTGTATTAGATTCTTATTAACACCATAACAAATTACCACAAATTTAGCAGCCTACACCAATAAAAATTTATTATCTTACAATTCTGTAGGTCAGAAGTTCAATACGGATTTCATGGAGGTAAAATCAAGATGTCAGCATGTCTTTGTTCCTTTTTGCAAGTCTAGGGAAGAACCTATTTCCTTCCTCATGCAGGTTGTTGGCAGAATGCAGTTCCTTGTGATTATGTGACTGAGATCCTCATTTCCTTGCTGGCTGTCGGCTTAGGGCCATTCCCAGTTTCTAGAGACTGAGCGCACACCTTACCTGGTGACCTTCTTCCTCAATTTTCAAAGCCAGCAATGGCACTTCAGAGTCCATCTCATGCTTCCAATCTCTCCTGCCTCTTTCTCCGTGATCACCTCTCTTTAACTAGGCCTTCGGCCTCCCTCTTCCACTTTTAAGGACTTTTGTGACTATGTTGGGCTACCCTGCATAATCCAGGATAATTTCTCTATTTTCATGTCAGCTGATAACAACCTTAAATCTATCTGAAACCTTAATCCCCTTTGGTCATTAAAATAACATTTTCACAGGTTCTAGGGATTAGGTTATGCTCATCTTTGGAGGACCATTATTCTACCTAGCCCATCTCCAATAACTTTATTTTGATCAAACGAAGAACTTTTTGGAGAGCTGCCTTAGACAGAAATGGCCTCAATCAAAGCTAGTTGGAAATGTTTGCAGAGATCACAGGATAGAATTGATAACAAGGGAAATGTGGACATTTAACACAGGTTTAGTAATTATTCCTGGAAGTGTGACCTCACAATTGCAGTGTTGGATGCCCATTGTAAACAAGTGTTTTAAGGATCTCTGAAAAGGCTGCAGAGTGTCTGTAGAGCATGACTTTCCACCTACAGGATGAATAAGAAACCAACACTCTCCCTAGGTTATATGAATCATTGCTTGCTGCTTGTGATAAAATTTCCAGAGACAGCCTCATACATGGATTTTAAAAAGTCTTGAACAACTTAGAAACAAATGAAGTTGTCAGAAAACTGCCTTAAATGACTCAAAAAGTAGCTCTAGTCATGACAAAGACACTTTTGAAGGTCATTAGAAAGGAACTGAACAAACTAGTTTTCTTAAAAACAATAAAATTAATGCATGTTATTACAGAAGAAATTAAAATATGCATATAGTAACCATTTAAAAATTATAAGTAAACAAATACTTCAGAACTTTTTAAAAGCCACATCTTCTTATTGGAAAAAGCAGACTTCATTTATGTTGAGGATTGCCTTACATGTGATATTAACTATAACAGAGCCAAATCAGTTTCTCTATTACCTTTCTAGTTTACCTTTGGACTTACAAAAAGTGACCTTAGCCAAACATATAACTTATTTCCTTAAGGTTAAATACTTGGTCCTGTTGAGTTGGCATATAACTTTCCAGTGGAAGTCCTAAGTCACTTTTTAGACATGATGAATATTGTTAAGAAAAATATCAGAATCAGATTTTCTTCTCCTTTTTTACCAAACTGCCCCCTTAAAGTTCTACAGCTTTTGATATCCGAAGGAAACAGAAAATAGAATGGCTACTGACATCTAAAATTAGCATTCCATTTACTAAACTCCAAGCTCCCCCCCCCCCACACCCCCCAAAAAACAAATATTGTTGCAATCTCTTTTCCAATCCAAACAGTGTTTAATATTTAGGTAATATTGTATTACCAGATTACTTCTCAGGGCATAACTATGTATGACTGAAGAAAAATTTGTGGTATTGGAGTTGGTGGGATGGAGAGACCCAGAAGAGCTTGCTCCAATAAATCCATTCCACAGTGTATTTCTCTTTTTCTGCACATTGCAATTTGTAGGGGTTCAGAGCTAAACTGTTTAAATAAAGAAGTAAAGCTGAATGGTGTAGAAAAAGAGGAGAGGAGAAAAAACTCCTGGAACTTTGGCAAAGTTCAATCTCTTAAGAATTTTGGGTGTTGCATGGAAGACTAGTGTCTCTATGTTAGGAGAATCCCTCCATCTTCACTATAAAATTTATGGTAAAGGCAACAAGATATTCATGATATCTTGAATGTGATGAGATTCCTTGAGGTGAAAGTATAGAGGAGCCAAAATCTGCACACCATTTGGCATGGGGCAAAGGCAGAGTCAACCCATGTAGATGAGAGAACGATGGGATTCATGGGTTAGATACTGAAACAAACTTATAAACTTAGAACTCTGCCATGCCGTCTTCCCATATTTCATGCCCATGAACAAACATCACCTTTGGATTACTTATAGCCTCTTGCTACTTTATTTGAAACCCTGGTATTTCAAGAGTCAGAGAAGGCACACAGAGAAGTTTTATCCATCTGCCAGTTTTAGATTCCTTCTCATCAAATTCCAGTTCTTATAAAACTTAATTTAAAATGCCCCCATTTAAAAGTTTTTGTTATATACCTACCTACCCTAGGGAGAAGATTCAGATGTCAAGTGCTATATTGTCACTTTCCCGCTGGAAATGACAAGGCTGCTGGAAGTGTGATAATAGGTCTAGGTAGTTATGTTTTATTATGCCTGATGCAACAACAACAAAATTAAATAGATCAATTGAAAAATGAAGCTGTTGCAAGCTGATCTCTATGGAATCAAGAAAATGCAGGAGGAAAATATCAAAAGCAGCAAATTAAATTCAAGATAATCAGCCCTGTGGCTTATCCTCTATGGCTCTCTAATCTAGCTCACCCTAATTGTATTCTTTGTAGGACATATTATCACATTATTTCTGTTTTCCCAGTAGTCTTTTTTTTTTTTTTTTTTAAGTTTGGGGAGTACAAAATAATCATTGTCTTTATGTTATAAAATGTCATTTTGAAAAGGAAAATTTCATTGACTAATGTCAATCATCTCTTTTTATGAGAGAGTGTGTCACTCATTTTGTTTAAAACGGGGCTTGGGGAAAATATCCTTTATTCTGAGAGCAGTTGGTTTTTAAGCTATGTTTCTACCTAATTTGCATGACTGTATAGTTAAAGGATGTTGATGCATTTGGGAGTGGAATTGTGCTCTGTCCAAATGTGGCTATTTTATATTCCAATTATACCCTTCCAAATCTCTCAACAGGATTATATTGGAACCCACTCCCTCTCCTTCCCGCTCCCACTCACAAACTCACATATGTTCATATTTCAACACTTGTAGAAAAGCTTACATATCATATAGGGACATGGCCTCTCTAATTCTCCCATTCCTTTGAAACCCAAATAGCGCAATAATTAAAACTCCTTGGAAACTTCCTTAGACCTAAGAGCATTATAAGTTATGTGTATTTCATGAAATGACCCAGCCTGCAGCTCTGATGGCCCTATCTATACTGCATTAGAGAAACGAAAAAAAGCCTAATAGTGGAAAGGAATAGGTTCTCCCAGAATTAGAATCACAAAACTATTTACTCAGCTCTGCCATGGAAAACACTGTCCTACTCTTATCTCTATAGCAATTAACTACAAATTGATTGTAAGGTTGTAGGAGAGGGCAGGGAAAAAAAAGATTTGAGCCCTTTTATACAAGCACTAATACTGAGGATCATTTCTAGCAAACCTGAGAAATCTGTAAACTCCTTTTATTTCCCTCTCACTTATACAAGGGCCATCCACATGTGCAATGAAATTTACCTTTTCCCTTAGAGAATCTTACTAACTTGGATTTCCATGCCCCTCCATACCATGATCTAAGCCTACAGCTCTCTCTCCTAAACCTCAAACGCCCTTGATAAAGTAGACTTATCTGTGTCTCTGAGTCTTTTGAGCTATCTATGGACACTACAAAATCATCTGCAGAACTTAAAGGGAATTGTTAATGGACAGG
>JAQZBX010057298.1:0-17998 GCA_029593785.1 Cabassous unicinctus
CCTAGAAACACACAAACCACCTACACTGACCCTAGAAGAAGTAGAATACCTCAACAAATCAATCACAAGTGAAGAGATTGAAACAGTCATCAAAAATCTCCCAGAGATGAAAAGTCCAGGACCAGATGGTTCACAGGTGAATTCTACCAATCATTCAAAGACAGCCTAATACTGATCTTGCTCAAGCACTTCAAAAAAAATTAGGAAAGATTGCTACCAAACTCCTTCTATGAATCCAAAATCATCCTAATACCAAAACTAGATTATGATAACAGGAAAAAAGAAAATTATAGACCTATATCTCATATGAATATAGATAAAAAAACAAGAGAGGGCAAGATGGCATTGATTTAGGGGGGCACTCACCATCTCTCTAGCAGAGGATGGCTGATTGGGGACAGGATCCTACCCAAGTGATCTGTTCTGGGAGCCCAAAGAGCAAAACCTTAGGGACATCGATCTGGAGGGAGCTGGACAGAGAGGTGGATTGCTCAAGATAAAATCATGAGTTTTTCTCCAGCTGGAAATTGGGGATGTGGACAGTGAAGCCCCACCCTCAGGGCAAAGGGCTAGGGTGAGCCCCGACTCCTGTTGGCAACCCACTGAAAGGGAGCATTCTCCAAGAGTGGGAGGGCTCTGACAGAGGGTGGAGAGGGTTTCCTTTCTGTGGGTTTTGCTGCCTGGACCTCCTTGCAGCATTGGGGAGCACAGCAGCCAGCTTGAAGTGGTGTCAGGCTGAGGGGAGAGGCAAATCTCTTGAGGAAGCCTGATTTACCTAGCTGCTCTGGTATATGGTGGCTTGGCTTAAGAGGAGCCAGAGTCAGCCAATTTTATAGTTCCACGCTAAGGAGTATCAGAGTTTCAGCACCCCTTTGGGGGTTAGGCAGTGGGGAAGGTTAGATAGGTTTCCACAAACATATTTAGTTTCCCCTCAGTAGAGGCGGTGGTCTAGAAGAGGCCTTATTTTTGGTCCCTTATTTCTCAAAAAAACCCATAAATTAATAAAAAGGTTACTTAAAAAATTTTTAACTTAGTTTATTCACTAAAATCTGCCTTAAAACCTGCAGAGAGAAGCCTGCAGGGTAGTTGATTGATGAACACAGCCAGGTTGAGAGGCTCCAAAAAGGCCCAAGAAGGAATATGATTCTTCCTTAGCTTTGTTTGACTGCTTCCTTGTGTGTTTGTTTGGTTTTGCTTTGTTTGTTTGTATGTTTCTTGCTTTTCTTTCCTCTTTCCTCCCAAGCCTTCTTTTCTATTTCTTTTTTTAAAGTAGTTGCTGCTAGCTTGTTTCTTCTTTGCTGTGCTTCTTCTTCCTTGGTTTCCCATAATCTGTGTAAATTGATTTTATCTAAAATGTTATCTCTTTTCCTTCCTTCATTTTTCTATCTTCTGCTTTCTGTTATGGCTCTTACATTCCACACTTTTTCATTAGTCCTCAAATTCACGGGTGTTGATTTGTATCTAGTCTATTCTGTTTTCTTTTTTATTATTATAAACTTTTCCCTTTCAGCCATTTCTTTTTTCTTTCTCTTGTTCCTCATCAATTTGTCCTTTTAAATCATTCTATATATTTTTCTCTATTTGATTTCCCATTTCATTGTAGGTACTCCATTTTTCCCCTGTTACTCTACACTGCTTACATGAGTTAAATCTTCATTTTTTTAAGTCTTATACAGCCCCTGTTGTAACTTTTACCAATATTACTTATTATCCTTTTTCCTTTCTTATCTCTTTTGATTCCTCTGACACTCATCTTTTTCCTTCAAGGGAACATAGAAAAAAGCAAGGAAATAGAACAAGAAAAACAAAGTGTCAAAGAGAAAACTTAACACACACACAGAACAACCAGCTAAAGAAAACTCTAGAGCAGAGAGAGAAGCTAATCAACTGAATAAAACCAGCAAGATAAAATGATGACCAGAGGGCAAAAAAAATTACAAAACAAACTGAGAAACAGGAAGACATGGACCAGTCCAATGAAAAAACTAAAGACCAGAAAGAGATGCAGAACTTGAACAACTAATCAAAGCCATCCAAACAAATATTATGGATGAAGTTAATGAAGTGAAGGAAGAGATTAAGGATATTAAGAAGACACTGGGAGAACATACCGAAGAAATTGCAAACATACATAAAAAGATAACGAATATTATGGTGATGAATGGCACATTCCAAGAAATCAAATAGATGCTGGATTCACATAACAGCATATTGGAACAGGCAGAAGAAAGAATTAGTGATGCAGAAGACAGTACATCTGAAATCAAACAGATAGTAGAACAGACAGATTAAAAGATAGAAAAAAATCCAGCAGGGATATAGGGATTTAACCAACAACACAAAATGCACAAACATATGCATTACAGGCATCCCAGAAGGAGAAGAGAAGGGAAAGGGAACAGAAGGAGTGTTGTATGAAATAATGGCTGAAAACTTCCCAATCCTATTGAGGGAGATGGATGAATGTTTCCGGGAAGTACAGCACACCTAAACAGTATAAATCCCAACAGGTCTACTCCAAGACATAAAGGTCAAATGCTCAAGACAAAGAGAAAATACTCCAGGCAGCAAGAGAAAAGAGAACCATCACATATGAGGGAAGCACAATAAGATTAAATGCTGATTTCTCATCTGAAACCATGGAGGCAAGAAGACAGTGGAATGACATAGTCAAGGTACTAAAAGAAAAAAAACTTCCAGCCACGAATTCTCTCCCACAAATCTGGCATTCAAAAATGATGGAGAGTTCAAAATATTCACAGATAAACAGAAATTAAGAGAGTATGACAATAAGAAACCTGCCCTACAAGAAATACTAAAGGAAGTTCTACAGGTTGAAAGGAAAAAATAGGAGAGAGAGTTGGAGGGTAGTGTAAGAACAATTAAAAAGACAAAAAGAGAAATAAAAACAACATATGACATACATAAACTCAAAGAAAATATGTCTGATGTAAGAAATTCTTTCAGAGTAATAACATTGAATGTTAATGGATTAAACTCAGCAGTCAAGTGACACAGATTGGCAGAATGAATAAGGAAATATGATCAATCTATAAGTTTTCTAGTGGAAACCCACCTTAGACCCAGGGATTCAAGGAGGCTGAAAGTGAATGGCTGGAAAACAATTTTACAAGCAAACAATAACCAAAAAAGGGCAGAGGAAGATATTCTAATACCAGACAAATTAGACTTTAAAAGCAAAACTATTGTAAGAGACAAAGATGGACACTATGTATTAGTAAAAGGAGTAATCTTTCAAGAAGAGAGAACAATCATCAACATTTATGCACCTAATCAGGGTGCCTCAAAATACATGAGGCACACACTGGAAAAACTCAGTGAAGACATAAATGACTCTACATTTATGTAGTCGTGTAGTTTTCTGCATATAAGTCCTTTATATCTTTAGTTAAATTTATTAGGAGGTATTTGATTTTTTTAGTTACTATTTTAAATGGTATTTTTTCTTGATTTCTTCCTCAGATTGCTCGTTACCAGTGTACAGAAATGCTACTGATTGTTGAGCATTGATCTTATATCCTGCAATGTTACTGAACTCCTTTATAAGTTCTGGAACTTTGTTGTAGATTTCTCAGTACTTTCTATGTATAGAATCCTATCGTCTTTAAATAATGAAATTTTTAATTCTTCTTTTCCAATTTGGATGCCTTTTGTATATTTTTCTTGCCTCAGTGCTTGAGCAAGTACTTCTAAGTCAATGTTAAATAGGAGTGGTGATAGTTGGCAACCTTGTCTTGTTCCCGATCTCAGAGGGAAGGCTTTTAGGATTTCACCATTGAAGATGATGTTAGTTTTGGGTTTTTCATAGATACCCTATATCATGTTCAGAAAGTTTCCTTCTATTCCTATCTTTTGCAATGTTTTTTACAGAAAAGTGTGCTGTATTTTGTCGAATGCATTTTCTGCTTCTATAGAGTTGATCATTTGGTTTTTTTTTCTTTCAATCTGTTTATGTGGTATATTACATTGTTTGATTTTCTTATGTTGAACCATATTTGCATAACCAGGATGAAACCCACTTGGTCATGGTGTGTAATCCTTTTGATATGTTGTTGAATGCAATTAGCAAGTATTTTGCTGAGGATTTTATCATTTAGGTTCATTAGAGATTTTAGTCTGTAATTTTCCTTTGCTGTGGTATCTTTGTTTGGCTTTGGTATTAGGGTAATATTGGCATCATACAATGAGTTAGGCAGTGTTCCTTCTACTTCTATTTTTTGGAAGAGCTTAAGTAGGATTGGTGATAGCTCTTTCCAGAATGTTTGGCAGAATTCATCTGTGAAGAATTCTGGTCCTGGGCTCTTCTTATTTGGTAAGTTTTTGATGACTGAGTCTATCTCTTTACCTGTAATTGGTCTGTTGAGTTCATCAATTTCTTCTTTCATCAATGTAGGCTGCATGTGCATTTCTAGGAATTTGTCCTTTTCCTCTAAATTATCATTCTTTTTGGCATATAATTTTTCAAAATATCTCTTATGATACTCTTTATTTTTGTTAGGAAAGTAGTGATATCCCCTTCCTCATTCCTTATTTTGTGTATTTGCATCTACTCTCTCTTTTTCTTTGTTAGTCTGGCTAGGGGTTTGTCAATTTTATTGATCTTCTCAAAGAACCAGCTTTTGGTTTTCTTTATTTTTTCTAGTGCTTTCTTATTCTCTATTTCATTTAGTTCTGCTCTGATCTTTGTTACTTCCTTCTTTCCACTTCTTTCAGGTCTAATTTGTTGTTGTTTTTCCAATTCATCCAAGTGTGCAGTTTGGTCTTCAATTTTAGCTCTTCCTTCTTTTTTAATATATGAATTTATGGCTATGAACTTCCCTCTCAGGACAGCTTTGGCTGCATCCCACGGGTTTTGATATGTTGTGGTGTCATTTTTATTAGTTTCAAGGTAGTTACTGATTTCTTTTGAGATTTCTTCCTTGACCCACTGTTTGTCTAAGAGTGTGTTTTTTAACTTCCATATCTTTGTGCCTAATCTGTTTTTCTGGCCCTTAGTGATTTCCAATTTCATTCCATTGTGGTCAGAGAAATTACTTTGTATAATTTCAATATTTCTGAATTCATTGAGAGTTGTTCTGTGGCCTAGCCTGTGGTCTATTTTGGAGGATGATCCATGTGCACTCGAGAAGAAAGCATATCCTGCTGTACTTGGGTGTAGCGTTCTGTGTATGTCTATTAGGTCCAGATCCTCTAATGTATTATTCAGAGTCTTTGTTTCTTTATTGAATATCTGTCCTGATGTTCTGTCTAATGGTGATAATGGTGTGTTAAAGTACCCCACAATAATTGTAGAGGCATTTATGTCTCCACTTATTTTTTCCAGTATTTGCCTCATGTATTTTGAGGCACCCTGATTAGGTGCATAAATGTTTATTACTGTTCTTCATTCTTGAAAGATTACCCCTTTTACTAATATATAGAGTCCATCTTTGTCTCTTACAATTGTTTTGCATTTAAAGTCTATTTTGTCCGATATTAAGATAGCTACTCCCACCCGTTTTTTGGTTATTGTTTGCTTGTAAAATTGTTTTTCAGCCATTGACTTTCAGCATCCCTGAATCCTTGGGTCTAGGGTGGATTTCTTGTAGACAACATATACATGGGTCATATTTCCTTTTCCATTCTGCCAATCTGTATCTCTTGACTAGTGAGTTTTTTGCATTAACATTCAGTGTTGTTACTCTCAAGGAATTTCTTACATCAGCTATATTTTATTTTTGTTTATTTATGCCATATATTGTTTTTATTTCTATTTTTCTCTTTTTTGTTGTTCTTATACTCTCCTCTAATTCTCTCTTTCCTGTTTATTTTTTTTTCAACCTGTAGAACTTCCTTTTATCACCCTTTCTTGATATCAAACACACCAAATTATAGGAATGGAAGGAAGCTTTCTCAGTATGGTAAAGTGCATTTATGAGAAACGTACAGCTAGTATTGTACTTGATTGTGAAAAATTGAAACCTTCCTTCTGAGATCAGGAACAAAACAAGCATGCCCACTCTCATTATTATTCAATATTGTGGTATAACTTCATCTAGCTAAAGCAATTATGGTAGAAAAAGAAATAAAATGCTCCCAAATAAAAAGGAAGGAATAAAACTTTCACTATTCACTGGCATGATCCTTTATCAAGAAACCTGGAAAATTCACAACAAAGCTCCTAGAATTAAAAGACAAGTTCAGCAAAGTGGTGAGATAAAAGATTAATACGCAAAAATCACCAGCAATTCTATATGCTACTGATGTGCAATCCGAGTTGAAAATCAGAAAAAATTCCACTTATAATATCAACTAAAACAATCTAATATTTTAGAATAAACTTAACTGAGGGCATAAAGGATCTGTATTCAGAAAACTACAAAACATTACTAAACAAAAATGAAGAAGACTTAAATTAATGGAAGGACATTCCATGTTCATGAATTGGAAGACCAAATATCATTAAGATGTCAAGTCTACCAAAAGCACTTTTAAAAGGGATGTTTCAAGAAAGAAGGAAAGAGGGGGCCACAAGATGTAAAGTAATTGTAAGGCTAGAAGTTGAACCTGGCTCATTACATCAACAGGCAGAACTTCTAATACTTGAATTAGATAATTCTTTTTATGTCATGTCATGGAAAAATTAAAGAATGTATCAATCTACAGAGAATTTAATTGGTTAGAATAATTAATTTTTGTCTAAAACTCCTCTTTGTAAAGGTAGGGGTGCCCTTTAGAAACTTTCCTATGGAAATACTTTGCTGTATACATTATTTATTTACTTTGATGTTTTTAATTCTTTGGCCATAAAATATGATGTATAGTGCCCAATAACTCTGCCTACTAACTCAAATTAGTACAGAATATTGGAGGAATTAGAGTCACAATTGATTTTGAATCTATGCTTTCTCCTCCATGGGTTGTGTGACATTTACCTACAATGTATAAATTGTATATATGAAAACTTAATAAGTTTCTTTCTGTTTAAATGTAATCCCTTACAAAAATAGATTTTGTCAGAGAGTCTCCTTTAAAAATGTTTTTGAATATTAAAGGACAGTTTTTCAACTCTTTTAGAAATGAAGGTTGTAGATATTTCAAAGTGCACGTTGGCAAAACATATGTCTACCAGAGTGGTTGGTGCATAAGACAGTATCATTATATGCTGTTTATTATTATCCCATTAAAACACAATCTCTTCTTTACTCATTAGAAGAAAAATATTGATAATGCACTTTAGCATATTTAAAATATTGTCAAATACACTAAGACAGATGAAGAAATGTTATCAGTTGTGTAATGCATCCAACAAAAGAATTGAGAATGTACATAGTGACATTATTCACAATTGCCAAAAGATGGAAGCAACCCTAGTGTCCATCAACAGGTGAATGGATAAATAAATATGGTATATACATTGGATGGATTATTCATCTGTAGGAAGGAATTAAGTGCTGATGTATCCAACAACATTGATGAACCCGGAGGATCTTATGTTGAATGAAATCAGCCACAGAAAAAGGACAAATATTGTATGATCTCACTGATATGAGCTTATATATTAATTGACTCATCGAGGTAGTGTCTGGACGTTGGCTTACCAGGAGATAGAATGGGGGTAGTGAATAGTGAGCTGATTTTTAATCTGTGAGAATTTATAATTAGATTTATGTAATGCCTTGAAAATGGTTGGAGATGATGGCAAAAATGTGAGTGTAAACAGCAGTGATGAAGTGTGTGTGGATATGGTTGAAAGGGGAAATGTTTGGTAATATATTTTGCTTGTAAGAAAGCTAGAGTATAAAATAGTGATTATATAAAACAATGAACTTGATAGAGTCCAAGGATTGTGGTTAATAATACAAACATAAAAATTTTCTTTCAGGAGATATTACAAAGTTACACCACTAGTACACAATGTTGATAATGGGGTGGTATATAGAAATAACTCACCTAAACCATACTATTAGGGGATATAAATGTATCATTATTGCCATATGAATGTTTTCTGCATAGATAGAGGCCCACATGTTAGCTAACAAAATATCAAACTTCCCTCTTGGTGAAGTCCTGCTACTTTCTCAAACAGGAATCTTTAAGCCTTGCCTTATAAAAGAAAACAGGGCTGTAAGCTAAGTTCTCAACTTTTTAAAAATTTTCATATTTTTAAATAAAATGTTATTGAGGTATATTATTCATACATGGACATTCATAAATAATAAGTGTATAAAATTATGAACTTACCAAACAAGCAGGCATATCATTGAACAGGGCTTACATAAAACCCTACCACCAATACCTTGCATTGCTGTGAAATACTTTTCACAAATTGTGAAAAAACATCATCAAAATGTTAGTACTAACTATAGCACATATTTTATATTTGTTGTATTTTCCTCCAACCCATGTGTTTAACACCCTGTAATAGTATTAGACATTTGTTATAGTTCATGAGAGAACATTGTTGTATTTTTCCTATTAACCACACTGGATTCTGTTATACAGCACTACATTTTGTACACTTGATTCAAAGTTAAATTCAGTGGTTCTCAATTTCATCATGGAGTTGTGCTGTCATCAATCAGTCAGTGTCAGAACTGTTTTTCCAAAAAGAGAAATTCCATACCTCTATTGTATCTTAGAATTAATATAAAATCTTCTTTGACATTGCTGTAAAATATTATAATGTTACTGTTGACTATCATCCATAAGTTACATTAGGTGTAATTCCCCCATATATCTCCATATTCTTAACACATTGTAATAGAACATTCTTTTTATTTTGTTTTTTTAAATTTTATTTTTATTTTTAAAGAAGATTTAGATTACATAAATATTACATAAACAGGGGATTCCCATATGCTCCATCTCTTCCCCCTCCCACACTTTCCCACATTAACAACATCATTCATTAGTGTGGTACATATGTTACAATTGATGAACACATCTTGAAGCATTGCTACTAACCATGGACTATAGTTTACATTGTAGTTTACACTTTGCCCTCAACAATTTTATAAGTTTTTGACAAAATATAAAATGGCCTGTATCCATAATTGCAATGTCAATAATGTATTATTAATGGTTCTTTATTGTGACCAAAGTACTATACTAATGTTATATGTACCAATAGGGAAAACTGTGTGTGGGAATATGAGAACTCTGTACTATCTTCACAACTTTTCTGTAAATATAAAAATATTCTGAAAAAAAAGTTTGTTTAAAATACAGATAAAACAATTTGGAGAGTATGTAGAGAAATAAAAACACTTATTCACTGCTGATGGAAATGTATACTGGTGCAGGTGCTGTGGAAGACAGTTTAGTGGTTCCTCAGGAAGTTAATTTTAGAATTGCCTAATGATCCAGCAATCCCACTACTAGAAATATATTCAGAAGAATTGAAAGAAAAGTCATAAACAGACATTTACACATTAAGGTTCATTGTGCCGTTATTCACAATTGCCAAAAGAAGGAAGCAAATGAAGTGTCCATTAAATGAAGAGTGGATAAACAATATGTGGTTTATGCATATGATGAAATATTCACCTGTAAAAGGAATGCAGTCCTTATGCACGAGACAACAGGTTTTAACCTTGAGGACATTATATTGAGTGGAATATTTTACCTTATAAAGCAGTTTACCTTATAATTTATACTCTGCCACACATGATTTTATATGTATAATGGCCTGTATCCATCATTGCAATGCAATGAAGAAAAATTCCAATGCTCAGTAAATGCCTCCATGTTCCACCTATTCTACCTTCTCCCTCCCTTCAGAACCTCCCACAACCACTGCCTTTATATCAATGATAAACGTTCTTCCATTGTTATAAAAATAAGTTTATAACAGAATATTAATAAATCTACTTTAGCCCATTGTTCATTTCCAAATTTTGACGATTTTGGGATGGTGATGCCCACTCTGTTTCTAATTGAGAGGGGACTTAGATTTCATGTGTCAGATGGATGGAAGTGACTTGCTTAGAGTTGCAGGCACTCTGTTCCTTGGAGTGATCATTGTCCATCATTACCTCCTTGTTAGTTGTCCGGGGTGAGTCCAATGAAATGAAGAGTAGGTGTTGTAACTCTGCTGAGATACAGGGCTCTACTGGCACATGAATAGACCAAAGATTTAAGTCTCTAGGACATATATTTAACTAGGATAGTTCTAAGTATAGGTACAAATAAAAGGGGCAGAAGAGTCATGTGTAGAGAAAGTATAAAAGCTCTCAATCTTAATGCTTGCAGTTAGGAACCTTATTCTTGTAATAACTAAACTAAGAATAAGTGTAATTAGTGCCTAACAGTTACCTCCAGGAAACCTCATGGCTACTCAAATATGACATCTATCTATGACAAACTCTGCAAATAAACTCATTACCTTCCCCTCAATGTGGAACAGGACACCCAGGTGTGAGTGTCCCTTTTTGCACTAATGGATTATTACCAAGCATTAATTAACAATCCATTTGGAAAGAGACCAATGCCAAAAGTGGGGAAATATTAAATAAAAGAGAGCTTTTATCCCTAAGATATTTCAAAGTGATTTGAATGTCCTAGATAGAGTTTACAAAGATGCGGGTCTCAGGCAGCTTTCACAAACTGCCACAGAAAACAAATCCCCAAACAAGAGTGCTCCTAAGGTCTTGGTGGACATCCAGGCTTTCATGAAGCCACAAGACCTCAAGAAAACAATATCCCTGCTGCAGGTCCTATTTGAGAATACAAGAAAATCTATTTTCCCAATATAACATAGTTATACTTATTTATAAGTCCCCTAATAATAATTCTTTTGCACCTTTCATTTAAACCTATAATTTTGAATATATTTGTGTAGTATATTTCTCAGAGATTTAAATCTTGAGATTGTTCATAATACAATTGAGACCTGAAAGCCAGCAAAGTTGTGGCCAACTTCTACTCTCCAGTTCTTCAGGCTTCCCCTGGACAACCAACAAAACAATGATGATGGACAAGTCCCAGCTCCAAAATAAGGAATATCTTCAACAACAAGCAAAATAATTTCTTTCCTCTGCCTCATAATATCTATTTTCCTTCTCAGCCAGAATCAGAATCAAAATTGTCCCAAATCCCTTAAGATAGAGAACTGAACAAAAATAAGTTTGGGGGGAAGTAACCAGGGACCAAAGCAGATTGATTTTTATTGCAGTTATTAACTTTTGTTAACATTAATATAAAATATTTTTTAAAAAATTAAAGAGTGGGAATTCATTGTTGCACTTTTACTACCCCTTTCAACACCCTTTTCTTAGTTCAAAACCACAGTCTATGAGATGAAGTCAGAACTTTCAGTTTGGGTTCCTGATTCTGTAGGAAGAACAGTTCTTATTTCCAAATCAGGATGTATATGTTTGTTCAAACCCATCAAGTGGCTCGCTGAAGGACTGACCCAAGATGCTCATAACTGTCTTCCCCATCTCAGATCTCACTAAAGACTTAGAAATAGCAGGTATGGCTACAATAATACTGTCAGGAAACAAACAAACCTTAGATTTCTAGAGGAAGAGATTATGATTGAGATATAAAACTGAGCATCAGGAGCCCATAAAGAAATACTATGGAGAATTTCCTTGGGAAAAGGACACCCAAATATTACGTCATTCAGGGAAATTTAGAAAACTACTCATATGCCCAGAGCAAATCAAATTCTCAGAAAAGACCTGAGAAGGCAATGCTTTTTCTCCTCAGGGTGTTCTCTAGGCTCCTTTCAAGGCTGACTAATTACTATAGGAAAACCCTAGCCCGTGGCAAATAGGAAAATGCTGGGAGCTGTGTTTTTTTAAGCTCCCAGCATTCATAGAAATGCTGCTCTAACACTAGCTGAATAAAAGATAAAATAACATAAAGTTTCATGATCACACATGCCTAGGAATACAGTCTATGCAGAAATAACTTAGAAAAATCACTAAACAAATAGATAACTACTGCCTACAACAATCAAAACTAAATTGAAAAATAATTTTAAAAAACTGGAAACCCAGGGAAAGGGGGCAAATCTGAGTTCCCACTTTAATACATTAATTTTTTTTCAAATGTACAGATGAAACCAAACAAAAAAAATACAAGGCATATAAAAGAACAAGAAAAAATTTTCCTATACCATTGAACAATATTAAACAACAGAATCCATCCTCAAGGAAGGCAGATATAATAAGTAATAATCAAAGACATTAAGCCAACTCTACCAAGTATGACAAATAAGCTAGAGAAAATCATGGACAAGTTAATAAATATATCAAGAAATTGAGAAAAGAACAAATTTAGAATTTGAATAAAGAGACAAAATTTTTATAAAGGACCAAAGAAACAACAAGCAACAAGTAAGGCAATGTATGCAACTTGAAAGACCCAGAAGAATGAAAGAGAAAGAATATTTGAAGAAATAATGGCTGAAAACTTTCCAAATTTGATGAAAGACATAAGTGAATATAAACATTGCAGCAAATTTCAAATACAATAAATCCAGGGACATCCATAAAAGACAATTTATAATCAAATTGATAACTGTCAAAGACAAAACCAAGTATTGAGATGAGCCAGATAGAAGCAACTCATTATGTACATTTCAACTTCAATAAGGATAACAGCAAATTTCTCACCAGAATCCAGGGAATACATAAGGGAATGGGATGACATTATTTTTCTAAAAAGAAAAAAGAATGATCCACTAATAATTTGATGTCCAGCAATGCTTTACATTTGAGGGGAAAAAATAAGACAACCCAAAGAAACTGAAGCTGAGAGTATTATTTACCACTAGACATAAGCTACAAGCAATTGTAAAGAGCATCTTCCAATTGAAAGGAAAGCATACTATGCAATAGTTTGAAGCAATGTGAAGCAATAAAGATCTCTAGTAGAGATAAATGCATGGGTAAATATTAATATCATTATTACTGTACTTCAAATTGTAGTTTAAAATATAAACGCATAAAATAATTATAAATCTGTTTTTTTCATAAATTGGATTAAGATCTAATCTGTGATGAGAATAAGATAAAAGAGGAGTGATGGAGGGTTCTAGGAAGATGATTTTGCATGCTTATGAATAAAAGTTATCAAGTCAATCTTGATTGGTATAGATATAGATTATTCAAGGTAACAAAAATGATAACCATAAAAATATTTATAATATACACAGAAAAAAGAACAGATTCAAAATGTTTCACTATAAAAGATCAAATAAACAGAAAAGTAAGCAAATGTTGGACATGAGAGAGAAGAATAGCAATAAGACATACAAAAGGCAAAGATAATTTTCCACAAGTTTATTTATTTTTCAATAAGTTTCAATTCTTAAGGGGTACAGCATCATTTTAATTTGGTATCCAGTAGCCTTAGAAGGAAGGTTGCTAAGAATTTGGCACAAACCATGCCATTACTTCAATGGGCACAAACTAAATTTCGCCCAGATAACTCAGGTTTTGTTAAGTTTACTACCAGGAATCACTGTGTTTTTCTTTTCTTTAAAGGATATTAAGAACAATGTGTGATCACGGAGATGAATTTGTAGATGTAGGAAGAAAATAACTGAAATTATTGTATGAGAGGCACAATAGAAGAGTTTAAATGCTTATTAGAGGCATACAACAGCATATTTAAATAGGCAAATGAAAGAATCATTGAACTATAAGAAATGTCAATCAAAATCAAACTCAGAAAAACAGATAGAGAAAAGAACAGTAAAAATTGAGCAGAGTCTCAGGGATTTGATAGACAGAATTAAGCATACAAACATTCACATCCTGGGGATCCCAGGACAAGAATGGGGGAAAATAACAGAAAGAATATTTGAAGAAATAATGGTCAAAATTTTCCCAACACTTGTGAAAGATATAAATATACATGTCCAGGATGTGAAATGTACCACAAACAGGGTAAATCCTACTAGACCTACTCTCAGACACATACTAATCAGAATATCAAATGTCAAAGATAAACAGAATTTTGATAGCAGCAAGACAAATGCAATTTATCACACACAAGGGATCGTCACTAAGACTAAGTGCTGATTTGTCATCAGAAACCATGGAGAAGAGGAGGCTGTGGTATTTAGGTACTGAAAGGGAAAAACAACCAATGCAAAATTCTTATCCAGCAAAAAGGTCTTTCAAAAATGAGGGGGATTTAAAAATATTCAAAGGACTGAAAGATAAACAGATAAACAGTAATTGAGAGAATTTATCAGTGTAAGACTTGCCCTGCAAGATCTTCTAAAGGGAGTTCTGCCAGTTGAAGGGACAAGTCAGGAGTGAGTGAGTGGCTTGGAGTGTGGTGAAGAAATGATCAACAGTAAGGGTAGCAAAAACAGTAAGTGCAAAAGCCAATAGTACTGTATCCTCAATATACAACACTACTGTTTAATTCCTTTAAGAGTCAGAATACAGTTGAAAAAGATAAGGCATATTTCTTGATAATTATCTTGCAAAATATAAAGTGGTAAAATGGGGAAAAAGCAACATAGAAAGGTTAAACAGAGTGATATGGGAGCAGAGAACATCTAGGATATTAAACTAAGTTGGTGTCTTTTCAAATGAGTAGGTAATAGGTGTAGGTTATGCAATATAAACCCAGGTTAACGAAAAATAAAGAATTTTTAAAAATATACATAAACAGAAATGAGAAAGGGATCATTCAGATACACCATGAAAGACCAACTATAAAGAAAAAAAGGTTGCCTTAAACAAGAGAAACAAACAAACAAAAAAGGTATGACATTGTCTTAGTTTGATAAAGTCTACCAATGAAAAATAACAGAAATGGGTTGGCTTTTATAAAGTGAATTTATTTGGTTAAAAGCTTAAATTTCTGAGGCTGTGCAAATGTGCAAATCAAGAATCATCAGAGATGCTGTCTCACCAAAATTTGGCTACTGGCATTCCTGGACTCCTGCCACATTAAATGGCAAAAGGGCAGGCAGTCTCTACCTTCACCTACAGGCTCACTTTCTCCCTGAGCTCACCTGTGGGGGATCAGGCATATGGCTTGTCTTTTTCCTCTCCACGATTCCTCATTATTTCAGATCCATCTGATCCACTGATTCCAGCCTCCAGCCTCTCTCTCAGCATCTTGCAGTTTCTCTGTCTTTCTGCAGCTGCAGGCAAATGAGGAGTACTCTGTCACATGGGTGGATAAAATGGTGGCTCTTTTTTGGCCCTCTCCTTCATTTATTTAGGGCTCCATTTAAAGGATTAACACCCACCCTGGGTCATGACTCACTGATGTAATCCAATCAACGTCCCCCAACTGAATTCAGCCCAATAAAAGTGTCCCATTGCCACAAGAATGGACCACTTTAAGAACATAATTTTCTGGGGTTACCATAAAAGACAAAATCAGCAAAGAATATGAGAACCAAGTGCCAAAATGGATTAAGAAAGTATTGCCTTTAGCAGTAATAACACTAAATGTTAGTGGATTAAATTCTAACTCTATAAAATAGTGAAGTGGATACAAATTTATGATTCAAACATATGTTGTATACATCAAATACACTTTTGACACAAATAAATGAATAGGTTCACAGTGAAAGGATGGAAAAAGATTTTTCTTGCAAAGAATAAATTTTGCATGAAATTTTGGACAAAATAGATGATAAATAAAAAACTATCAAAAGAGATGAAGAAAGACAATTTATACTAATAAAAGAGGGCAAGCCACCAAGAAGAAATAACAATCAAAATATATATGAACACAACCATGTTGTACCAAAATTCATGAGGCATACACTGACACATATGAAGGGAGAAAAGAACACCATTAAAATATTAGTTGGAGACTTAAATATACCACTCTCATCAAGTGATAGACCATATAGACAGAGGACCAGTAAGTAAACAGAGTACTTTAAAATGTTGATAATGAACTACTCCTTGAAGGCATATACAGAATAATGCACCCCAAAACATCAGGATGCACACTCTTCTCAAGTGCTCAGGGATCATTTCCCAGGATAGACCACATGTTGGGTCTCAAAACAAGACTTGTAAATTTAAAAATTTGAAAATATTCAAAAGGTCTTCTTTGACTATAATGACATGAGGCTGGGAACTGGAAAATCCACAATATATAGAATTTAAATAACACATTCTTAAACAATCAGTGGGTCAAAGAAGAAAGTGTAAAGGAAATCAGTAAGTATCTCAAGGTAAATGAAAATATGAACACAATATATCAAAACTTATCAGATGCAGTGAAGGCAGTGCAAAGAAGGAAATCAATAGCCCTAAATGCTTACATTAAAAAAAGAAGAAAGATCTAAAATCATGTACCTAAATTCACACCTGGAGGAACTAGAAAAAAAACTCTAAATAATCTAATGTGAGCAGAAGGGAAGTTTTAAAAAGATTAGAGTAGAAATAAAAGAAATTGAGCATAGTGAAACAAAAGAGAAAATAAATAAATTGTTGGTTCTTTGAAACATTAATAATATTCACAGGCTCTTATCTAGACTGAAAAAGAAAAAAGAAAGAAGATACAAATAAATACAGAAATGAGATTGGAGATATTACTACTGACCCCATGGAAATAAAAAAAAGATCATATGAGGATAGTGTTAAAAATTGTATGCCAACAAATTGGACAAACTAGAGCAGATGAACAAATTCCTAGAAAAGCAAGAATAACCTACCCTGATTCTAGAAGAAATAGAAGACCACACCAAAGCAATTAGAAGAAAAGACTTTGAATCAGTCATCAAAAACCTCCAAACAAACAAAAGCCTAGGACCAGATGCATTAACAGATGAATTCTACCAAGCATTCAAAGAGTAATTAATACCAATCCTGTTCAGACACTTCCAAAAATTTGAAGAAAAGGCTACAAAGTTTACTCATTCTATGAAGTCAACATCACATTAATACTAAAGCCAGCTAAAAATACTACAATATAAGTAAATTACAGACCAATTTTTCTTATGGATATAGATGCAACAATCCTCAACAATATACTTGAAGCAATTCAAATCCAACAGCACATTAAAATAATTAAGCACCATGACCAAGTTTTTATCCTGGTTATGCTGGTTAAACATCAAAGAAAACAATAACTTTAATACATCACATTAACAAATGGAAGGGATTAAACCAAATAACAATCTCTATTGATGCAGAAAAGGCATATAACAAAATACAGTAATCTTTCTAGATAAAAATGCTTTAGAAAAATAGGAATACAGGGAATCTGCCTCAACATGATAAAATGCATATATGAAAAACCCACAGTTAACATAATACTCAGTGGTGAAGAATGAAACTTTTTCCCTCTACTTCTGAAGCAATACCAGTATGATCACTGTATGATCACTGTCACCATTCTTATTCAAAATTGTACTGGAAATTCTAGCCATAACAGTCAGGCAAGAACAAGAAATAAAAGAAATGGAAATTGGAAATGAAGAAGGAAAAAAATTACCATAGGAAGATGGCATGATCCGATATGTATTAAGACGTGAAAAATCCACCACAAAGTTAATATAGCTAATAAACAGATTTGCCAAAGTGATAGTACAAAATCAATGTGTAAAAATCACTAGTGTTTCTATACACTGGTAATGAGCAATATAAGAATGATATTATGAAAAATATTCCATTTACAATAGCAATTAAAGGAATCAAATACTTTAAACAGGGATGTAAAGGATTTGTACACAGAAAACTAAAAAACATTGCTAAAAGAAATCAAAGAAGAACTAAATAAATGGAAATACATTCTGTGTCCATGGATTGGAAGGCAGCATATATTAAGATGTCAATTAAACCCAAATTATTTATGGATTCATCACAATACCAATCAAAATTCTAACAGCCTACTTTACAGAAATGGAAATGCCAATTATCAAATTTATTGGAAAGGCTAGTGTGACATTTTGAATTTGCGAATCCCCCCCAAAATTTTGTTTTTGAACTAATCAATCCCTGTGTGTGTTAGACCCTTTTAATTGGAGTATGTCAGTGAAGCATGCCTAAGGTTG